>JAJLXP010000004.1:316114-330867 GCA_030674255.1 Hansenula queroliae
TTCTTTCCATTGTTAAACTCATCTCATCGTCCCACCTCTCTGTGAAAGTTCTATACTCTTTGTACGTCCCATGGGGTCATTGATTTTACTTTCTTTGAAGTGTTGAATGTGATGATTTTTCAATTATTAGCAAATTTGGAGAGTGATAACACACCGTTGTCCATGAAATCTTTCAACGTGGTTTGATTTCTGTGTGTTGAATGGTATTGATTAGGTATTTTCATTGTATCCGTATCTGTTATGGAGTTCCTTCATTTTGAATTTGAGGGTACTCATAACATCGTCTTCACTTAGATCTTGATTTTGCCCCAGTAGTCTCATGGTTATCAGGACACCTATCCAAATGGACATACTTCTCAATACCTTTAGATTGGTGGTGAGTGATGTAGGTGTAGTGAGTTCTGTGAGTGTAAAAGGCGACTCCGTTATGTTGGTAAATTGTATTCTATCTCCAAACGTATTATTATCTTGTAAACATTTCGCGATCAGAATTCCTGTAGAATTGATTCGCGGAGTACTGATGCTAAATGTATTAGATAAGCAGATATGGAGAATATCTTGTGTGCTATGAAAAGTGTTTAGCTTGAGAGATACGATTGTAAGAGCGATTAGAATAGGTTATTTATAGCATCATTTGTACCTATTTAGCTTTATATAAGGCATTTTGGTGATTTGAAATTTTTGAATTGTTGAGAGTCTAGAATTTTGAAGCTCATTTCCATTTTACGACGTCGATAAATCTCATACTTTGAAATTTTCAGCTATATAAAATCATCAAATCCACTAGTAAATGAGCTCAAACAAGACACATGTTACACTTCCTCATTTGTGTAAGCTTTTAATTTAACAAACTGATGCAAGTGCAGCACATTTTTACCAATTTATCATATACACTGAGCACTGAACAGTATACAGTATACACGAGTGCGCACCGTATACTAATAAAAAAATCACCTTCCAATAATGGCAGAATATATGGCTGAATCCTGATCAAATTCTTGATAAGATAATGCTTCTTCAAGGTTGATATTTGTTACGGTCATTTCCAGTATATGAATTCACTTATATATACCGGATTAGAAATTTGGAAATCATGTATATTGTGTTCCACTCAGATGTATATTACAAGTTGCTGTACTACATCGATGTTCAATGATATAGTCCATGAAATTTATTGATAGCTTATATACATCAATTTGATCTGTAATTGGCTCATGTTTTTAACCTCACTGTTGAAATTGTATATCATCTTTTCGAAGGATGTCGACTCAGTTAAAGCTGTGTTCATTTTGATTAGTTCATGTTTGATTAGTTCATGTTCATCTTCCGATGGACTAAATACACAAGGTATGGACTGCTGTTCACTGTTCACTGATCCAGAGTCCTGACTCATATTGTTGTTCGTGTACCTCACTTGACATTCTTGGACAATGGACCCACTTCGTATTTGTGTGGGATGATGAAAATTAACACTACATGTCCTACTCTCTATCTAAACATTACATCTTCATAATGAACTTAACTCTTGACTTATAGTAAAATCAAAGACACCTAGTCCTCACTTCAACTCGTTCTCCATAGGACTCCAATTACCACCATGGCACATGCTCTCACAGTATCTCAAGATCTTCCATTCCGATTTCCAACTGGGCGCTTCCACTTCCGTTTGACCTTAAAGTGTAAATTACCACAAAAACGGTAGAGCCACACGCTGACTGGTTTCAGGTTTTTCCGGAAACCAACGCTTTCGGAAAAACTTTATGTCACGCAGCATATACGATGGACAATTGCATCAGCAAAACACTCGGAGTTACCTCACTAGGGAGTCATATCGTACTCGATGTGATCTCATACCACGTATATACAAGTGTGCTTGCCTACAGTATTTCATCATTGTGTAGGTTGTACTAGTGCTGTTGGGAATGGGCGTAGATCACACGGGTATCTGTTTCAAGTGGTCAATAACATTGCTGTTGTGAAGGTCCAAGGACCTGTTGGAATCAATCGACGTAGTCCGACTTGGCCCAGAAAGCCCACTACTGGTTCCAAGCTTCCTTGCAGTGCTGCTTTGGGCCATCCCAGGTCATCCAAGATGTTCCAATCAGGAACAGCAGCGCGAGTGCTGGATTGTCACCAGATCTTGAAGCGCCCGTTTTAAAGTTCCAGCCTGTTAGAAATTAATCCGGGAAAAGTCTCGTGTTATTCTTCCGGTACGCGCCGCACTCGCTGCTGCACCTGCTGCGTTTCTTTTGGCGTCTCTTGATGTTTCGAACCACAAAGGTGATGTGGCTCGTTTCTTTTATGAGAAGACACTTGGTGCTGTTACACCAGTTGGCCCTGAGATTTACAAGGCCTGTGTCTCTAGACATGTGCTTGAACGTTTCAGACATCAACACCCTGTAGACAGGCAAGGAAAATAGAAAAAAAAATTATAAAAGGAAGAGATAATCCTCTCGTTGGACGTTGAACATACTTTACCTTTAACATCATCATCATCAAAGACTATTAGATCTTATTGATTACTACTTACAACAAACAACAACAACACATACACATAATGACAGTCACAAAACAACCATTGGCCATCAACTTGAACGCTGCCTTATTCGATGTCGACGGTACCATCATCATTTCCCAAGGTGCCATTGCTGAATTCTGGAGAGAATTCGGTCAAGATAAACCATACTTTGACTCTCAATACGTCATTGACCACTCTCACGGTTGGAGAACTTTTGATGTCATTGCCAAATACGCTCCAGACTTCGCTACTGAAGAATTAGTCAAGGAATTGGAAGGTTCCATCCCAGATAAGTTTGGTTCCAAATCCAGAGAAGTTGCTGGTGCTCCAGATTTAGTCAGATCCATCTTGGCTTTGAAAACCAACAATGGTACCCAAAGAGTCGCCGTTGCCACTTCAGGTACTTACGATATGGCCACCAAATGGTTCAAGATTATGAACTTGCAAAAACCAGAAGTTTTCATCACTGCTGAATCCGTTTCCCACGGTAAACCACACCCAGAACCATACTTGCAAGGTAGAGAAAGATTAGGTTACAAAGCCGCTGACAAGACCGTTATGGTTTTCGAAGATGCTCCAGCTGGTATCACTGCTGGTAAGAAAGCCGGTTGTTTAGTCCTTGGTATCGCTTCCACCTACGATGCTGAAACCGTCAAGGGTTTCGGTGCTGATATCGTTGTTCCAGACTTGTCCCAAGTTAAAGTTGTCTCTTACAACCCAGAAGATGATACTTTCCAATTACAAATTAACGACTACTCTTATGCTTCTGAAGCTGCTTTAAAAGCCAACAAGTTCTAAACAACTTGACAAACATATAATCATGACTTTCTTTCACATTACATCTTTTTTTTTACACACATACATTTGGGGTTTTTACTTATGATTTTCGGGGATTTTTTTTCTTTATACAATATACTAGATCGGGTATTTGGTTCTCATTTTAATGCATTTTTATAGATTATAGATCAAAATGAATATCACATACTATTATATTTATAAATTGGACCTTGTAGATTATATTGAATTCCTGGAATATCTTTGCTTATACATGCTGGCGCTTTCGATAAAGCCCATATACTATATATCAACCGGAGAAAATGTACGGTTTACAATTGCTTCATTGGTAAACATAATGTATTCATGGGAATAATCAACATATAGCTATACATTATACCACCTTAAGCACTCATGATACCAACACATTCAGTGACTTCAACACCATCTTTAGTACCAGATTCAGTCTGTGACTCAATCAACTTCGAGTCGTACAACAATCCGTAAATCCCAGGATACTCTTCACCATTGATGTTCAAAGTCTTAGAGTTGAACAGGTTTTTCCAGATCGGTGGAGCTCTGACGTATTCCACGTATTCTGGCGCCCCAGGATAGATGACATTATCGGCAAACAAGGTCGTTCCAATGGAGATGAACCCCAAGGTCTCCACCAGGCGAAGATCTGGTAGATACATGTCTTTCCAATGGTCCAAGAATAGAAGATCAATCTTGCTAATGTGGAATTCTGAGTGGAGTCTATCGACATTAGCGCCAGCCTTACCAAAGATTTGTACAATTCTATGGCCCAAACCTGATAATTCGATAACCTCTCTACTCAAGTCGTAAGCCCTTGGATTAGCCTCGAAAGTGTACACCTTGGAAGTGGAAGAGCCAATCTTTTCCAACTGTAAAGCCATCAAGATACTAGAGTATCCCGTGTGTGTGCCAAACTCTACAACAACCTCAGGGGCTTTGCGTTTAATTGTGTCACTCAAGTGTGCGCCTTTAGCAGAGCCAATGTTCATGAGCCTATGCGCTGCGCTGAACTCATCAATGGTCTTGAGGATGCCCTCTGGATTGTGCTCCAGCTCAGGCTTGCCCTTGATGATGTCAAGTAGCTCGTATTCCTTCTCGAACTTTGGGGTCAATTAAGTTAGTATTGATCGTCCTTTGATCCATGGTGACACAGAGTACATACTGGTGATTCAGTCATTGTTATAGTTGTTTGCTGTAGTATCTCATCAATTTTCAAGATGATATTTATGAAAAGAGAATAAAGACAAGATTCAATATTTGACTTATTTATAAACGAGTTTTGAGCGCATACAGGGTTAAATTAGTGTTCTGATCAGCTCATGATTCGTGCTCTTTACAATCCGGGGATGATCACTACACCCAGATTTAAGACAAGGCCCAAATTTTTAGCTAGAAAGAAGCTGGGTGAAGCCCAATGAGAGTACAAATTGATAGCAAAGGGTCACAATGTACAATCAACTTCTACAAAAGGTTGTTTTGACATTCCGATGTTCTGTAAACATCAATTGCCCTGTGACAATAGTCTCGGGAACAATAAGGATAAGGGATATACCCGCGATTGCCTGGAAGGCTTATATGCTTATAGGCTATCTCTACTGAAAACTTCTAGAATTCTCAGCCGATTAAATGACCATATCGATATCTATACAATTGACTAAATACGTAATCTTTCAATAGAGTAGATAGGAATCTCCTTCTTAGCAGTCTTGTATGGCTTATTGTCAATCTGGTCAATAACAGTGACAACACTCGAAGCAGTATCCAAGGCTTCCACTTTACTAGTCAACACGTTTTGTAATTTCAAAATCAATTCATCACTCCATGTGAAAATACCACTAGCATCAATCAATAACGAGATCAATTCATAACCATAGTCCAAACTGATAATTCTTTCCACAATGACATTACTCTCCAAATCTTTGAAATTCAACTTATCCTTTGGGAACTCCAATAATCTTGTAATGATATCCTTGAAGATATCATCATTGTCAGTAGAGCTTAATTCTTCATTCAATTCTTTGATAGAGACATTACCAGTGACAATGGCTTGTCTCAATAATCTTGGCTTGGATCTCAATTTATCCAATAATCCATCAATGGATGGGAATAATGGATGTGTTAACAAATATGTCAATGCTCTTTCTGGTAAGGTTTTTCTTTCATTGAAAATGTGGGAAACGATGGCAGCCATGAACTGGTAATCAACAACTCTATCATCCTCGGTGAAATAATCATTCTTAGCGTTCAAGAAAGTAAATAGGGCAGTATCGAAATCTTTGGCTTTAGTGATTGAACTGATATCCAATTGTTCATCCTTGATATCAAATATTGATGGGACACTCTTGAAAACTTCCGGCTTGACAGGTTGTCTCTTACCTAAAGAGTCTCTCAAAGTGTTTTTGTCCAATGTGATGGAAATACCAGAGAGATCATGATCTTTCAACAAGACACCGAAAACTGGTTCATTATCACGTTTACCCCTTGTTGAACGTGTCTTAGTAGTGTGCAAAATCTCCACTGTGGATTTTGGTGATGTGAAATGAGATAACACAATTTCAAAATTTGTATTTATGAAATAAATTTCATTGCCTGAAGTCAACAAGATTCTATCAGAAGCTGGTGATACGAAATGCATGGATTTTTCATTATAGTTGATGGCTAGTTGGGAAAGGTCAATGGTCTTGGTTTCTTGGAAGTGTGGTAATTGGAATAAGGTGATGACACCTTGATGATATTGGTACAATGTACCATTACTTAGGGCAAATCTCAATTCGGTGTATTTCTTCTTGGACTCCACAATCTTGGAGTTCACTTCAGTTCCCTCGGTGGACACTAGTTTATAACTCAAGTTATTCTTCTTTGCACTGAACTCAACGACTAATAAGACATCATGTTCCAAAAATTCTGAATAAATGGCCTTGTATAAGTTTTTGTTTTCCCAAAGTTGTTTATATTCTTGGTCATATGCAATAATGGAGTCCTCTGTAACAACAATGAGTTTCCCATTGCTATATTTGATGTTTATTATCTTTGAGGATGATTCTATTTCTTTCAAGATTGTGGAATCATTCTCCTTCTTCTCGACAACAAGAACGCTATGTGATTTCTTAGTTTTGTTGTGAATACCAGCATAGTAAACACCATCAAACTCTTCAATAGCAGTAACCATGGCACTTGGTGGTAAGGAATGGGACCAGATTAATTTGGGACTTGGCTTCAACACATAGTTTGATATAGATGCACCAGAGATACCGACATGGAGAGCATCAGCGTCACTGTTTCTGCTGATTTGACATCTTTCAGATGCTCCTGAAACTCTAGGAAGCTTTGTCAATGTGTATGGATCGGAGAATGACATTCTGTCGCTGTGGATTGATCTGATTTACTGACCAAATAACGGGCTCATCACTATAATTTTGTCCTTTACTATTGAAAAGTCTATAGTAAATTTTTTTCTACGATCTCACGAAATGACCGTGCGGAAATGACAGACCATCGGTACAGAGCACAAATTGTATATTTGATGGTCTTAAAACACCGTTTAGTTCAGCAGTAAAAGGGCTACTTTCGAAGCACTTGAACTATATAGCTGCCATCATGAGCTCAAGATCACTGGAAGACAGACTCGCTAAGTTGAAACAGTTGAAAAAACGGAAACATGAGGATGAAAAACAGAATAGACAGGAGCTTTTCAAAGAGCACAAGGAAAAAGCAGTAGATGCTGCTAAACTGAGAGCAGTTCAGCTGAAACAAGAGAAGGCAATGGAAGAGCTCGACAAGATAGAAACACAGGAGAAAGGAGAAGATTGGCAAAGGAGAAAAGGCTGGGACTATAGTATTGAGGATCACGAGAATTGGGATAAAAAAGTAGCGGCCAAAAATGCAAATAAGAAGAATAGTGGATTCGTCAATTACTCCCAACTAGCAGAGCAGACGTATAATAAGGAGGTTGAGAATATTGAAGTGAACAAAGAAGAGTATCAAAAGGAGAAAGAGAGGCTTCTACAGAAGAAGATACGGGAGAATGCTGATAATGACGAACAAAACACAGATCTTTCGGAGGTTGACACAGTGGACTTCTCCAACAAGCCATCAAAAGAGGCAATCGACAGACTAGTGAAAAACTTAAAGGGATCAGATGCTCGTAAAATGAAGAGAAGAAAGGATTATGACTCTACGGATACCTACAGTACGTATAACTTCTATTTTTTTCAGCAGTTTCATCAGTTTACTAACACCACACTACAGTTAACGATAAGAACAAACAGTTTAATGAGAAACTGAACCGTCACTATGACAAGTACACTAAATAGATCACTTAATGAAGGAACCAAATAGTGAATTAATTACCAACTCGAGTAAATCACATAGGTTAAATTCCGGTACGGACCGCATACGTTTCGCGAATTGGCTGTTACCCTCCGATCCGATTTGGCGTTGGTAAAAACAAACAGTGGTAGTGGAAATTGGATCTGAGTATACGCTGAATAGATTACGTTGAGTTCATCTATAGAAATCACATTGGATCAAGTTTGTTCAATTCGAGAACGAGAGCTTTTTTGTCATATCTTGAATTGACTTTTTCTTTTTTTCTTGTCCAGTTTTGAAAGATAGTTAACAATGTCCGATTTGGATGATGATGAATTGAGAAGATCATCTGAAGGTGAAGGAGATGATCTAAGACCTAATCAAGTGTTTGATTCCTCGGAAGAAGAGGAAGAAGATGATGAAGAAGAAATCCAAAAGATCAGAGATGGGTTCATTGTCGATGATGACGATGATTTCAATGAAGAAAGAAAGAAGAAGAAACATAAACGTCGTCGTGAAAAGGCTGAACGTCAACAGAAAGTTGAAGAAGATGAAGGCTTATTAGACGAAGACGATTTGGATCTTTTGATGGAAAATTCAGGGGCTGGTAACTTGAAGAAGAAATCTAAATTCAAACGTTTAAAAAGAGCTGCCGAAGAAGAGCCAGTGCAAAAAGAAGCTTCATTAAACGCCTTCTTCTCAGATGAAGAAGGTGAGGAAGGGGAAGAAGGCGATGAAACCGGTGGACAACATTACTCAAGACCTCAACAAAGAAGTATGGTCGATGAACTAGATGATTTTATCGAGGATGATGAAATGTCTGATATGGATGAAGAAGCCCGTGCAGAAGCTCGTGAAAGACGTAAACAAGAAAGATTAAAACCTCTAGAGATATCAGGTATCGATTCTGAAAAAGTCGATGAGTTGTACGATATTTTCGGTGATGGGGAAGAGTACGCTTGGGCGCTTGAAGTGGAAAAAGATGATGCTGAATTGAACGAGTCAGGTAGACCTCAATTGAAAGATATCTATGAACCTGAAGAATTAAAAGCCAGATTATTGACAGATGCCGATACAATCATTAGAGATACTGACGTTCCAGAAAGATATCAAGAAATGAGAAAACATATCAAGGATTACAATTTGAATGAACACGATTTTGCTTACGAAGTTGAATGGGTCGCTTACCAGTTGGGTGTCGAGAAAAACCTTGATAATGATCCTGAGCATGAAGAAGCCTCATTCAAAACAGCCATCTCAGATACTTTAACTTTCATCAGTAGACAGAACTTGGAAGTTCCATTCATCTATGCTCATCGTCGTGATCATTTGTTGAAAACTACTATCATTGGTGAAGGTGACGATGTTACCACTGATGTCAAGGCCTTGCTAGATGAGAATGATCTATGGAGAATTGTTGCCTTAGATATCGAATTCCATGCATTGATGGATAAAAAGAAACAAGTCAACAAATTGGTGCAAGACTTGACTATCACTGATGATACGCTAAACAGATTCTTAGCCGAAGTTCGTGATATTACTGATTTACAAGATATCCAAGATAACATCTTCTTCAACTATGCTGGTGAACTGAGAGACATGAATCCAGGTAAAATTCACAGAACTACATTATACGAAAAGGTCAAGGGGAATAGACTATACGAAATGGTTGAAGCTATTGGGATCACTGCTGATCAAGCTGCCGAAAATATGGTGCAAGCCACAAGACTATACGCAACACATGACCACGATGTTTCACCATACAACTTAGCCGAACAAATTTGTGCGGATAAAAATTCTCTATATGCCAAACCATCACAAGCCCTTGAAGTTGTCAAGCATTATTTCGCAGAGCAATTATTCGTTGATGTTAGAGTGAGAAAGTACCTGAGATCCACATTTAAGACATATTCCAAGATCAGTATTGTCCTAACTGAACAAGGTAGAGTGAAGATTGATAAGAACAGTCCATATGCTGATTTCAAATATGCCATTAACCGTCCAGTTGATGCTATGTATGCTCAACCTGATTTGTTCTTGAGAATGCTTGAAGCGGAGGCTCAACATCTTGTTGAAATTAAAATGGAAATCATTTCTGGTCAAGGGTTTTTTGAAGACATTGTATCTAAAGTTTTGTCAGATGGTCAATCCGATGTTGCTTTTGAATGGAATCAATTCCGTCGCTCTGCCATTGAAATTGCGTTCAAAAAATCATTACCATTAGTCACATTGAACATTAAGGAAAATATTCGTCGTGAATGTGAACGTCTATTGTTGAAAGAAGTTCGTGACAACTTCTTGAACAAGGTCGATCAAGCACCATATCAACCAAGAGGTACTGAATTTGGTACCATCCCAAGAGTCTTGGCCATTAGTGCCGGTAAGGGTAAATTTGGTATGGATGCTGTTATTTGTTCCCTTGTTGATCAACGTGGTGTCTTGGTTGAAGATAGAAAATTGGATGGTAATCCATTGCGTCATAAAGATAGATTACAAGAAGGTGAAATCCCATTTGAAACTGAATTAATTGCCGTTGTACAAGAATTGAAACCAGATGTCATTGGTATAAATGGGTTTAATGTGCAGAGTCACAAATTGTACCAAGCAATCCAAAAGATTGTGGAGGAAAATAGATTAACAGTTGATGGTGACGAAGAACAATTGATTGAATTAGTTTGGGTTAACGATGAAGTTGCATCTAGATATCAATTATCAACTAGAGCTATTGAAGAGTTCCCAGACAAACCAAGTTTAGTTAAGTACACTGTCGCTTTGGCCCGTTATTTACAATCACCGTTATTGGAATACATCAGTCTTGGTGCTGATATCGCTTCATTAGCTATTCATCCACATCAAAACCTTTTGAACCCAGATAAGCTACAGCAAGTCATCACGTCAGTATTGGTTGATATTGTGAATATGGTTGGTGTTGATATCAACAAGTGTATTTCAAACCAGTACTTGGCTGCTGCATTGCCATACGTTGCTGGTCTAGGTGAACGTAAGGCATTCGGGTTATTACGTGCCATTCAACAACATCCACTTTTCAGTCGTCAAGCTTTAATCACTAATGAAAACATTAGAATCGGGTCCACCATTTTCTTGAACTGTTCAAGTTTCTTGAGAATTCCACAAAAAGTCACCAGAAGAGCTGCTGTTAGATCCCATGATGATAATGAAGCCGTTACCATTTTGGATGACACAAGAATCCACCCAGAAGATTATGCTTTGGCTGATAAGATGGCTGCTGACGCCTTGGATTTGGATGAAGATGAGATTGAAGAATTGAAAGATGCACCAGCTGGTGAAACCATCATTGATAGACTTTTGGAGAAAGGTGCTGATATTTTGCAAAGTTTGATCTTGGAAGATTATTCCAAACAATTGGAAATCACATATCATAAAAAGAAGAGAGCCACTTTGCAAATGATTCTCGAAGAATTACAAGATCCATTTGCTGAAATTAGAAGACAATTCCATATCCTACAACCAAGTGAAGTGTTTGAAACATTGACCGGTGAAACTCCAGACAATTTCCTAGTGGGGATGGTTGTTCCAATCAGTATCAAGAAGGTCACTTTCCATGAAGTTGCCGGTGTTACATCTGCTGGTATTTACTGTATTGCTAACAGTGAAAGAGCTTTGGAAAGAAATGACCAAAGACCTTTACCAGAGGTTTATAATTTCACTCAGACAGTACCTGCCAAGTTATTGGAGGTGAACTATGAGAGTTTTTCAGCTGTTGTCAGTTTATTGAAACGTGATGTTAATAATCCTATTACGAAGCAAATTGCTAAAGAATCGAGTCAATGGGATTTCGGTCAGGAGAATGCTGATTTGAACCGTGAAAAGTTCAAGGAAGACTCCACGAAAAAAGCAAGAAGAATCATCAAGCATCCAATGTTCCAGAACTTCAATGCTATCAATGCACAAAACTACCTGGCTGCTAAAGAGCGTGGTAGTGCCGTTGTTAGACCATCATCAAAGGGTAATGACCATATTGCCATAACATGGAAAGTTGACAACAATTTGTATCAACATGTTGACGTTGTTGAATACGAAAAAGATAACGAATTCACATTGGGTAGACTATTGAAGATTGGTAACTTGGAATTTTCTGATATTGATGAAATCTTGACATCCTACATTGGTGAGATTGTCAAAAGAGTCAATGAAATGACAAGTTATGATAAGTTCCAAAAGGGTACCAGAGACGAAGTTGTTCAATGGTTAGAAAACTATTCCAAGGCCAATCCTTCCAAGGGTTCATACGTGTATGCCCTAGACCATAAGAGACCAGGTTGGTTCTTATTGTTGTTCAAGACCAGTGCAGCTAGTAAAGTCTATACATGGAATGTCAAAGCTGTTCCAGGTGGGTTTGAATTGAATAATTATGAATATCCTGATATGTTTTCGTTATCTCAAGGTTTCAAGACATTGATGAAGAACAAAGTTCAAGAACAGAAAAGAGCTGCTGCTTCCAAAGCATATGGTCAAACGTATGGTAACACAGGTTCCTATGGTCGTCAACCATACTGAGAACACCCTTTGATCCCTTCAAAAAAATCAAGTTGTATAATAGGTATTATAATCGAAAGTTTCATTAATTGTCGCAGTTGTGCTACGGTAGGTAAGGTCATTTACATTAATTATTATTGTTGGAGCAATTTCACTATACTCATGCCATTTCTTGGATGTTTTCACCTTTGTAGAGAGCATCCTTCTCTTCTTGAGCCAACTCTTTGGCATCCTCTCTATTTTCACTTTCGATGAATTCATCAATATCAAAATCATAAGCTGAAGGATCATTATCAACTTGAACCGTTTTGGTCTTTCTATTACGGATGCTAGTGTTTGCAGTTTCGAATTTAGGTCTAAATTTGATTGGGATATCATTCTTGGAGACATGCGATAGATCTTTTAGTTTTTGTAGCTTTGAGCCTTTAGCCTTTGCAGCTTTAGCGTCTAATTCGGCTCTCTCTTCTGGTGATAAGTAGGCCTGACTGTAATCGACTTCATCGTCATCTTTCTTGGAATAGTCTGCGTTATTGGTCTTTTCAAATTTGTATGAAGCAACACCAGAGAGCAGAGGTAATGCAGCAATGAATATGATAACGACAGCGAGCACTATAAGGTAAACGAAAGGGTCCATTGTTACTCGATAATCACTGGATTCTTTAGTTGTTTCCACTATTGAAATGTTGAGTATTATTGTTTGTTGATTTGATTTTTCATTGGAAGCGAAATTTCCGAGATGGAAATTGTGCGCAAAAGAATTGCGCAGAAATTAATTCCATTGCGCCAAATTGGCGAAAGCCACAGCGCAAAAAGCGCTCTCCAAATTTTTGGCAAATGAAATCTTGAGGATAAGTAATAAAGAGCCATTAACAGGATTAACCAGAATTTACAAGGAAATTCACCACCGCAAGATGTTCAGAGTAGCAAGCAGAAGCATCGCAAGACTAGCTCAGAATAGTGCTGTAAGAGCTCCAGTCCGCAACTCAGTAGGTTTTGCCAATGCTCAATTTAAGCAAAACATAATAATATCCAAAAGATTAGTGTCAAGTGATTCCACTGCTCAAGGGGAAGGCATCACAGATTTGGACATTAACACATACCACAAGATCTCTGAAGAATATTTGGAAACCTTAGTGGACTCATTGGAAGCACTCAGTGAGGAAAACCCTCAAATCGATGCTGAATACTCTGTAAGTTACATTCCCTTTTTCCCTGGTCCTCTATTACATGTTTACTAACAATGGATGCTATCATAGCACGGTGTATTGTCATTGACACTTCCGCCAAATGGTACTTATGTCATTAATAAACAACCACCAAACAAGCAGATCTGGTTGAGTAGCCCAATCACAGGTCCTGATAGATTTGATTATGTTGAGCCATACTGGGTTTCATTGAGAACTAAGGAAAGATTGGGACTACTCTTGAAACAAGAAGTTGCCGAGGCACTAGAACAAAATGTTGAAGATATTGATCTTGGTGGATTGGATGAGTAGATTCACGTCCTAGGTTGACTTATCGAGTTTGCTTTACTTTAAATTGTACATAGGGATACTTATCTCATTAATAAATGCATTGTAACTAAATTGAGTTATACTAATGGGTATTTGACAACATCAGGAGCGACTTCCTCCTTATTATCATCATTATTCGCTCTACCTTCCTTAATATTATCATCTGGTTTCTCCTCTTTGTTGTCCTTTACCTTCTCATCCTCCTCCTTCGATCTTCTACTACGATGATGTGAACGCTCACTCCTATGTTTATGCGATCTCTCACCATCATTCTTCTCATCTTTTGACTCACCATGGTCCTTATGCCTTCTGGAGCTTTTCTTATGACGATGTTCATGATCATCTTTATCACGATGACTTCTGGATCTTTTCTTCAAGGGTTCAATCAGATCATTATTCTGCATGAGTAGTAAAGGATCTTGAAATTCATCATCCTGACCATTGGCCCCACTGTTATCATTCTCAGGTTCATTATTCTCTTCGGCAAAATCATTTTGTAACTCCTCTGCAAGTAATTTTTCATACTCTTCATCTCTTTCACGTTCCTCAAAGAAAGTATGATTTACTCTAATGATTCTCCCCAATACTTTTGCACCATTCAAGTTATCCACTGCTAATATTGTTGACCTTTGATCTTCATATTTCAAGTATCCAAACCCTCGACTCTTGCCTGTTTCCTTATCTCTCACCAGTTTCAAATGCACAGGTATACCATACTGCGAAAATATGATCAGTATATCACCTTCAGTGAGTTCGAATGGTATTGATCCAAAGACTGTGTGATTATAGTTAGTCCCGATACAATCGCCCATAGTCTCATTAAAAATCGAATACTCACATATATATGCTGTTTCTTTAAATTCATTGTGCCATGATGCCTCAATAGAAATACCAGCTTCTAGTTCCTTCTGATTGAGTCTCTCTATGCTCTTCACTTGACTATTCGCACACATTGTTAGTACCATCAACTCCATCTCCAATAGCACACCAATACATACTTCATCTTATGCTTTTCAAGCCTTCAATTTCGTCATTTTAATTCACAAAAATCGCATAGTGAAATCCGGTTTTTTTTTTTTTTTTTT
>JAJLXP010000031.1:0-126967 GCA_030674255.1 Hansenula queroliae
CAATAGTGTCGGATGATTCAACTTCCAAAGTGATGGTTTTACCAGTCAAGGTTTTAACAAAGATTTGCATACCACCTCTCAATCTCAAAACTAAGTGCAAAGTAGATTCCTTTTGAATGTTGTAGTCGGACAATGTTCTACCATCTTCCAATTGCTTACCAGCGAAAATCAAACGTTGTTGATCTGGTGGAATACCTTCTTTGTCTTGAATCTTAGACTTGACATTGTCAATAGTGTCGGATGATTCAACTTCTAATGTAATGGTTTTACCAGTCAAGGTTTTAACAAAAATTTGCATACCACCTCTCAATCTTAGGACCAAGTGTAAGGTGGACTCTTTCTGGATGTTGTAATCAGACAAGGTTCTACCATCTTCTAATTGTTTACCAGCGAAAATCAAACGTTGTTGATCTGGTGGGATACCTTCTTTGTCTTGGATCTTGGATTTAACGTTATCAATGGTGTCAGAAGATTCAACCTGTTTCAGCTTGTTAGTATACGTTTCAAATATGGAAAAGTGGTGATATATGCTGCCATATTAGGCTCACAGCCCATCATCAACTGAAATATCAAGTGGAAACCACTCTCTCAGTGCAATTTATGTGTTTATAATTCCTTTACAAGAGACACATGGGGCGTGCAGCGCAATATTGACAGACACATTGTGACAAGAGGAACATACTTCTAAAGTGATAGTCTTACCGGTTAAAGTCTTGACGAAAATTTGCATGTTTTTGTAGTGTTTTTGTTCTAAGCGCTCTGTTTAAACAGCTATACTTATTAAAGCAAAAGAATGGTAAACAGCTAAGGTTATTTTTGCCCCCTTATATACTTCTAACCACAGAGGCACAATAAAGGTGGCAAATGCTGTGTCCCCTGGCAAAATTTCCTTTTCGGGGTTGATAAGACACAAAAGAAATTCAGTGCTTTCTCCTTTTCGAGAATGTAAACATCCGGCTGACAGATTTCGGTGGAACAAAAGCGTCAAGAGTGGAACGAGTTTTGGGAGGAAATTGGTGTCTATTTGGAGTTGTTGTGTAGCTACAGACTGTGGTATTCTACTAGGGTTGTAGCTGAATTGATTGGGCTTTTTTACGTGAAAATATTCCAGTATTTAGGTGTTTTTTTCTACAATTGTCCCTTGAATAGAAATAGAAAGAAGAATTAGGGGATCTGTACTAATCCAAACGTTTCTAGGCGTTTGCGCAGAAAGAATCTCCGAAAATAATTTCAAATCGAGTGTCATTCGATACTGAAGCCTACGGATTAGGGCTTCCTTTCACCAGACTGTACTCAATTGTACCGTGAAGTACAAGTGATGAACTCTATTTATATGACCACTATATGTTCAGTGTTTAGGTAGTCCACTGTGTACCATTATACATAACAATTGGCTGCTTTATTGTGGACTTTTTGCGCTAGACGCACCTTTATGGGGTGGTGTTATGCGATCAGGCCAAGTAAATCCTCAAGCGTATAGGCTACAGGTTACGACAGATCGTGAGTTTGACTTAACAGTTACACAGACGACCTAACATCGGACTTTTGGATTAGGACAAACGCTTTGATGTGAATATTATATTAGTTCATGAATATACAATTATGAATGTCCTAGGCTATTATGTCTCAATGCAATTAGTGGAGTGTTGAAGATTTCATGAATGGCATGCGTTCACCGTCGAAGACATTTCGATACAAAAACCATCATGTCTACTCCTCTGCTATGTTTGCCAACATACGTGATATCTCTTCACTATCTCTAGGTCTCTGAATCCCAGTAATCCCGTCCCATCCAGTTCTTCTAATCTCCATACTCTGTGTACCTCTTTGGAATCCGTTTATAAACCGTCCATTATCTGAGATCGCTTCAACTTCCAGCTCATCGTTTCTCGTAATGTCCAATGAAGATCTTTTCCCCTGTGCAGGTTGTGACATCTTGGACCTATAAATATGATAATTCTCACGCTTGGTAGCTAGTAACTTCTCGTCTTGCAATAATACCATGATGCTTTTGGCCTTTGACCGTATTTGAAATGCAATATCTTTTGAATCCTTCAACTCGAATTCTCTTAGTGTCTTGATCAAGTATGAATTGTTTTGCACCCAATATACAAACTCGGTTGATCCGGCTAACAAACAATACTGGATAACCGTTAGACTCTTGAGAATATGTCGCCAATTTCTGGTCTTATCGTTCAGCCTCTTGCTCAACACTGCAATAATTTGTCGTAGCTGCTTTACATCGTGTGAAACTTGGGCAATATCGTTCAGCTCTGAAGTCGTCGGACCGAAAGCATCATTGCTTGTAGCGGCTTTGATCTTGATCTCAGCGGGTGTGTTGCTGATATTCCTTATGGACCGCACAAATCTCCTGGACATTATTTGTAGTTGGACTTTTAACTTGAAGCACTATTGAGTGTCAAACTTATTGGTAGGGGTGTAAAGGGTACAAATTTTGGGGTTTTTTGATCCATGAGCCGTAAGTTTAAAGGTTATGTAAATAAATTAAAAATTAGTGACACGCGGAATTTGGCAGCAAGACGTCATCTCATTAAACAACAATACAAAATTTAATCCTAAGAATTAGAGTACATGTTAACAGTCTATTTAAAAGTTGTGATTTGTCATGTTCTTTTACGCAGTGACATTAAATTGTTGTACGCTTGACTTTGAGCTAATAAGAGCCAATGCTATCTTGTCAGCTTCTGAATCGTCCAGTAGGTAACCGGAAACAACAGGACCATTGAGTTGAACGTCGTGTGAACTTTTCTTAACCCATGTCTTGCCCTTCTTACTATATTGGAATATTTCAAACCCTTTATCATGGACACTGATTATCAAATGACCTGATTTATCACTCAATAATCTCACGTTGGCGTGTTCAATATTGATTGTGTCATATGAATCCTTTCTCAAATCCCAAACTCTGATAACGTTATCACCACTTGAGGAGACATAACTAGCGTATAGCCAATAACCGTTCTTACCAAATAAGATGTCAAAAATTGATAATTCTGGAGCTTCTAAAGTCTTGACAATCTCCTTGCTTCGCAAATCCAAAATTAAAATTTCACCATTAGAACCATTAGCCAGTGCTACTAGTGCACCATCTGGATGTATATCGGCGGTCTTGACTTGAATGGTGTCAGGTATTTGAATGTTGAAAGCCAGATCTTGGGTTGTATACACACCAATTGATGACTTCTCACCAATGGCTAAAATGACATCTGTTAAAGATGGATGGACCAAAATCTTTGCAACTTTATCCTGTGTAGTGAATTTTTTGTCAGATCCAATGAGAAGTTGTTTATCTTCGGTTGCAATGATTGGGAATTGTTCTCCATCAACTGTGGAACTCTCTGCTAAATCAACGATATTTTTCAATACTGGAACTTCTGTGTTTTTAACGTACTCTTGAGTGGTAAAGTCATAGGTATATGAGGCACCAGTTGCACCAACAGTGAATATTTTGCCATTGGAGATCGTAATGGTAGTTGCACGTTGAATTGGAGCCTTGGTTGGCTGTGTTAATGCTTCCACTTTTTCGAGAGCAGTCGATAATTGAACATTAACTTTTTGCTTAGAAGCCTTATGTTCGTTGAATAGCTCAACGTTTGCATTAGAGATGCGTTCAATGGTTTCAGTTTCCAGTGGACCATTCTCCATGTGTTGATCACGATCTGGTATTTCAACTTGGTTCTGCTCTAGGGCCTGGCCATTGCTGATTGAAGTCGTTAGATCTTGTAATGCTTTTCTAGCGGAATCTCTTTCTTGAATAGCCTTTGCAGCAACTCTAACAGCAGCATCGTGATGATACAATGCGGTCGATAACTCTTTTCTGGTATCACCAAGCTGTTTTCTCAATTGAAATAGCTCCAACGCTACAGAATCCCATTCGTTTTGTAATGATGACAATAGAGAAGGAATAGAGTTCAAGGCCGGAAGTCTTGGAGGCTGTAGAGGAGATTGCTTAATTTCTATAAGTTCGTCGGCCTGTAAAGGCTCAGCCGATATCGGATCTTTGTGATGTTCATTGATGTATTGTAGAGCTAGTTCCTTTTCGAATAAACCACCGCTCTTTGGTGAAACAACAGGATTTTTAGGTGGAACACCGGAAACTGGTTTCGGGTTAGTATCGATCGAGTTTGTCTTCATTGAATATCTTGTACTCACTTGCGCAGTGCATGATGTTTCTGGTACGTGACTTGTATCGTTTGTTTATCTCATCTTCTAATCATAAGGTACTTTGAATTCGAAATTATATTTTAAAAAAGCTGAAGATACAAATTCGCGGATCGCTTCGAATCAACTCTTATACGTATACATTGCAACAAGATTCGCCAAAGGAGTGCCTACTATTCATCTAAAGATTGAGACTTTTGTATATTGAACGACCAAAGTATGCGAGAATCAGAATTTTGACATCGTAAAGAAAGTATGTAAGAGCCAACAACGAATTTGTTGCTGTGGGAAAAGAAGAAAAAACATTGTGAAAATCAGGTAAATGTACAGGTCTTTGTCAGAAAGTAAAATGACAATCAACAATTTAGACAGCACCCAACTCCAAAGGAGTGGTTTAGAAGTTAATAAAAACAGGTGCAAGGGTGAAAAGCCTTCAAAGAAGTCTCTTTGAATTTCAAAATGCACAAATGGACAGAAAATAAAAAATCGGAAAAGAGTTGTTTAAATCAACATAAAAGCAACCAAAAGAACAAAGCCAGAGACACTAATCTTAGATGCAGAGCCTTCGAACGATGTATTCACACTAGGCGATGATGTAGAGCCACTATTTTCAGGCCTAGATGAAGTTGATGAAGCGCTATTTGTAGCTGAAACACTTTTAGTACTTTCATTAGCTTCCTGTCCCGTTGTGATGCGTGTTGTAATTTTTGTCTCCAATGTAGATTCATGATAAATCACACTTGTAGAAGTCAGATCGGGTTCATATGTTTTATCTGTGCTAGTGTCTGAATTTCCTCTCAAGGTTGTCGTGTAACTAGTTGAGACAGCCGGTATAGGAGGCGAGCCAGTTGTCGGTGCTGTAGTTGGTCCTGTAGTTGGTCCTGTAGTTGGTCCTGTAGTTGATCCTGTAGTCGGTCCTGTGTTTTGTTCGGTGGTTGGTCCAGTGTTTTCTTCAGTGCTTTGTTCAGTGGTTGGTCCTGTAGTTGGTCCTGTAGTCTGTTCTGCGGATGGTCCAGTAGTAGGTCCAATGGTAGGTCCAATGGTTGGTCCAATGGTTGGTCCAATGGTTGGTTCAGTGGTTGGTTCAGTGGTTGATTCGGTGGATTGTTCAGCGGTTGCTTCGGTGGTTGCTTTGGTGGTTGGTCCTACGGATGGCCCTGTGGAGGGTCCTGTTGATGGCCCTGTTGGTCCTAGTGACGGACTTGTAGATGGCCCTGATGATGGCTTGATTGTGCCTGTTGATGGGGCAGCCGATGGACCTGTAGATGAACGTGTAGATGGACCGGTTGATGGACCTGTTGATGGAGATGTAGATGCGCCAGTCGAAGGACCTGCTGATGGACCTGTAGATGGAGATGTAGATGGTCCTGTTGATGATCTTGTTGATGGTTCTGTTGATGATCCTGTTGATGATCCTGTTGATGATCCTGTTGATGGTGATCCAGATGAACTGACAGTTGACGAGGTTGAAGAGATAGAGTATATGAATGTGTCTGATGAGCTGTACTGAGAGTATGTGCTTGAGGGCTCTGTCCACGTGGATGGAATTGAATAGGACGAGTTCCAGTATCTGCTTGAGCTAAAAATTGACGATGACAGAGTAGAATCAGTTGATCGTGGTATCGATGATTTTGAAAAGGAACGAGTAATAGATGAGCTGGTTCCACTAGAGGATGAGTGTTCAGATGTACTGAATGGAGCCTCGGAGCTGGAGACACCAGGGCTTGAAGAGATAGAGGTTGACGATGAAAAGAGTGTATTGGATGTACTGACAATTTTCGAAGTGGACTCTGTTGACGATAATCCTGAGCTCATGGAGCTTGAGAACGGTGGAGACACAGATGAAGAGCTTTTCGTTGAACTCAGCGACGAACTAACTGGCACGGACGAAGAGCTGGATGATACCTTTGAGGAGCTGGAAGAAGTTACTGAGGAGCTAGATGACGCCTCTGATGAGCTCGACAATTCCCCTGAAGAGCTCGAAGAGGTTTCTGATGAACCAGAGGATGCCTTTGAAGAACTTGATGAAGCCACCAAAGAGCTAGATGACACTGCTGACGATCTCTCGGTTGAGCTTGACGAGCTTGACGAAGAGAGTGAAGAACTAAATGATACCTCTGAAGAGCTCAATGATGTCTCGGATGAGCTGGATGAAGCGACGGAAGAACTTGATGACAATGCCTCTGATGAGCTCGATGTCACCTCTGATGAGCTTGACGGTGCCTCTGATGAACTCGATGAGCTTGGTATCACCTCCGATGAGCTAGATGATACCTCAAATGAGCTGGATGTCGTCTCTGATGAACTTTTTGATGAACTTGATACGCTTGACGATACTCGTGAAGAGCTCGATGATGCTTCTGAAGAGGTTGATGAAGCGACTGATGAGCTAGATGGGGTACTTGATGGACTTTCTGAAGACGCCGCTGAAGAGCTCGATGATACATTTGAAGAGCCCGATGAGTATGACGAGGCCTCTGAAGAGCTAGATGACGCTACTTCTGATGAGCTTGACAATACCTTTGAAGAACTTGATGATACCCCTGAAGCTGAAGAGCTAGATGTCACCTCTGGAGAGCTTGAGGATGCCAAGGAAGAACTTGATGATACCTCGGAAGAACTAGATGAAGCAACAGGAGAACTAGATGACGATATCTCTGAATAGCTAGATGTCACCTCTGAAGAGCTGGATGATATACTTTCGGATGAAGTCGATGAGCTTGATGATGCTTCTGAAGAACTTGATGATCCCTCTGAAGAGCTTGATGAAGTGAGTGAAGAACTAGATGGGCCATTTGATGAACTTTCTGACGACGCCTCTGAAGAGCTGGATGAAGCGAGAGATGAACTTGATGATATCTCTGATGAGCTCGAAGACGCCTCTGATGAGCTTGATGAGCTTGATGATACTTCTGAAGAACTCGACGATGCTTCTGAAGAGCTCGATGGAGTTTCCGATGAGCTTGATGATACCTCGGAAGAACTCGATGACGGCACCAAAGTGCTAGATGAGGCCTCTGATGAGCTGGACAAAACGAGAGAAGAACTAGATGACAATAACTCTGATGAGCTTGATGATACACCTGACGAGCTAAACGTCACCTCTGATGAGCTTGATGATACATCTGAAGAGCGAGATTCCACCTCTGAAGAGCTTGACGACGCCACGGAAGAACTTGATGAAACCTCTGAGGAGCTTGATGAGGCATTTGACGAACTTTTTGACGATGTCTCTGAAGAACTTGATGTCACCTCTGAAGAACTCGATGACGCCTCTGAAGAACTCTCGGATGAGCTTGAAGAGCTTGATGATACCACGGATGAGCTAGAGAATATCTCTGATGAGCTCGAAGACGCCTCTGAGGAACTTTCAGATGCCTCCGATGAGCTAGACGATACCTCTGATGAGCTTGATGAAATGGCCAAAGAACTGGATGACACCTCGGATGAACTTTCGAATGAAGTTGAGGAGCTTGACGACGCCTCTGAAAAGCTAGAAGATCCCTCTGAAAAACTGGATGAGGTCTCTGATGAGCTAGATGATACCTCTGAAGAGCTAGAGGAAGCGACGGAAGAACTAGAAGACACCTCTGAAGTGCTTGACGACGCTTCTGATGAGCTTCCTTTTGAACTTGATGAGCTGGACAAGGCTTCCGATGAACTAGATGAGACCTCTGATGAGCTAGATGATACCTCTGACGAGCTTGATGTCACTTCATACGAGCTTGATGATGCTTCTGATGAGCTCGACGATGTCTCGGAAGAGCTGGAAAATACCACTGATGAGCTTGACGATACCTCTGAAGAACTAGATGACATATCTGATGAACTTTCCGATGAGCTTGATGAGCTTGATGATACATCTGCAGAGCTAGATGTCACCTCTGATGAACTTGATAAGCTTGATGGTACATCTGAAGAGCTTGATGATGCTTCTGAAGCACTTGATGACGCCTCCGATGAGCTTTCCGATGAGCTTGATGAGCTTGATGAACTTGATGATACATCCGCAGAGCTAGAAGTCACCTCTGAAGAACTTGATAAGCTTGATGATACTTCTGAAGAACTTGATGATGCTTCTGAAGAACTCGACGATGCTTCTGATGAGCTCGA
This sequence comes from Hansenula queroliae, assembly GCA_030674255.1. Taxonomy (NCBI): domain Eukaryota; kingdom Fungi; phylum Ascomycota; class Saccharomycetes; order Phaffomycetales; family Wickerhamomycetaceae; genus Hansenula; species Hansenula queroliae. Next base: position 8,296 of record JAJLXP010000031.1, read on the forward strand.
TGATGCTTCTGATGAGCTCGATGATGCTTCTGATGAGCTCGATGATGCTTCTGAAGAACTTTGAGATGAGCTTGACGAGCTTGATGATACCTCTGAAGAGCTCGATGATACATCCGAAGAGCTTGATTTCATCTCTGATGAGCTTGATGAGCTCGATGATACCTCCGAAGAGCTCGATGGGGCATTTGATGAACTTTCTGACGATGCCTCTGATGAGCTTGATGACACATCTGATGACCTTCCGGATGAAGCTGAAGAGCTTGATGATACCTCTGAACTAGATGACACCTCTGATGAACTAGATGACGCCTCTGAAGAACTTGATGATACCGCTGAGGAGATGGATGAGCTTGACGATGAACTTTCTGACGATACCGCCGAAGAACTTGATGAGCTTGATGAAGCTTCTGAAGAGCTTGATGAAGCTTCTGAAGAGCTTGATAGAGTTGATGGAGCAATTGAGGAGCTTTCAGACGAGGAAGACGTGCTGGAAATAGATGATGATGGCGAGACGTGCGCTGAACTTGAGCTGACAGAGCTTGACGATGAGCTCAGTGGACACACTGTAGCAGGGACATAGATAAGTTCAGTGACAGTCGAATCACTTCCTGTGTTGAATGAGATTGTGCTAGTGCATCCTGTCCATGTCTTTGTTATCGTTGTCGTCTTTGGAACACCTATAGAATCGATTAGTTAGTATGATAAAGCGCGCAGCTAATTAATTGAAAAAAAATACTTGCTGGTTCCATTACCACCCGAGCTTGTATCACCTGTGACCAGCCTTATGAAAGTGGCACTTGAAAACTTGTCTGGTTGCGAGTTCTGACAATTCACATTCAAGTTGTAATTGACAGTGTACATGCCGTCGGTGAAAAATGATTCTTTTCTGAACAACGATAGCCAAATTCGTTTACCAGCATCAACAGACCCGAAGCTCACAGTGACAGTTTTCCCATCGCCAGAGTATTGAGCATTGGCTCCATTCAGTGCACTGTACGCAGTTGGTAGATTGAAGGGGCTTACACCTTCAGCAACGTATACCTGTGTCAAATCTTGTTCAATAACCCCAAAGTCACCTCCTGGACCAAACATTATACTTGCAGTAAGTGTACCATTTTTTATTGAGCTTCCCTTACAAATGTTAGAGTCTGTTAGAAGGTAGTTCCACGCATCACCTTTCATGGTGTACCTTACGATTTGGTATGTACCTGATCCACTCTGAGCATTGAGCGAAATGGAGTTTTGCAAGTTCCCATTCCAAGTGATTGTGTTGGCACCTGCTTTCCATTTTTGAGCAATATTAGTCGAATCTGTTCTACCACCACCATTGAAAACGACAATGAAATCAACTGAACCGGAAAGAGTTGCATATCCAGAGAGATCAGCTGTGACTCGACAACTGATTTTGGTTGAAACAGCTCTACCTCCTGCCTGATCGATATTACAACTAGCGATAACCTTACCACCAGTGATGACAATGTCAAAATAGTTCTGGAACCCACTACCAGTAGTCAATCTAACCTCATATACATCAGGCATATTCAAGTAGAAGCTATCACCTGTAGCAGTGATACTTGGATTGATCACCCATTGCAAAGTGGCTTTGTAGAAATCAAAAGGAGAGGTCCCATCGCCGTCATATAATTGCAAAGAAGTGATACTAGTGAAAACACCAGAAAGATCTTTGGCGAAAACCGAATATGCAAAGAGCACCTGCAAAATCAGATAAGCTTTAACAAAGCCCAATTTATCATGGAACGAAATCATGGTCAAAAAACCTGGATCCTTGGTAGACTTCAGACTTGATAATTAAACTGAGCCTAGGGATTACCTTGAACTTTATATAGATAAATGAAACCAAATCCACACATCTTGTCTGGTACCAAATGAACTACCTATATCCAAACATTAAAATTATATCTGGACCCAAAGATATACCAACATATGTACAGGTAACGAGAGATCCGCAATAATATTGGATCGAATAATGTTAAAGACGATTACCTCAATATTACGAAGTTAGTAATTGAAATTAAAGATCAAGTGTACAGTTATACAGTACATCTGCAGATAATGTTAGTGCCTTGTATATTCAATGTCAGCTAACTTGTATGCGGTTATCTTCCATAGCTTGAAAGATCTCACGTTCCATCGCAATCAGTGTTGTAATCAATAATGTGCCGCGGTGCGCTTGAAAAGTCATTGACGACACCACAGCGTATGTGTCTAATGAAAAAATAGTTTGCCATCACCTTGAAATAGCTTAGTGGTGACAGGATGTGCGAAGGCATCTCTGTCTGAGGGAGTATTGTGATTAGCCACCGTACATGTTCGTACTGTCAATAACTGTTGCTTTTGAGGTCCCAGCGCACGCTACCGAAAACGTTGATATCTCGCCTCCACCAAGAGAGACCTGCAGCTTTCTGCTTGTGTAAACCTTATGGAGGAAGACGAAAGAAAGCAGATAGGCATACATCCATTCACATCGCTTCAATGATGTAATTCAAAAGTTCACGACAAGCGCCTGTTTCTGAAACAGGAACTGCTAGATCCGATAGACAGTAGGTACCATGTTTGTGTCAATCTGTGGAAACTGGATTCTAGAAACACCCAAAGTTAAGTGGGGCATACGCTTTTAAGTCGTTCTGCGCAAGTCTCGTAAGAGTGCTAATTTTATGTATCACATGCTCTGCTGATAACTCAGCTAACAGCACAAAGAGCTACCTTAAAATCACACTATATTTCACAATATTCGTAAAGAGATCTCTTTAGAAATCATACCCAACATTGGATCTGTAATAACAATATCAAATATGTCAGCTAACAATGCCAGAGTCGCACAGGTCTACCGTTTTTGACTTCCGTGAAATCGCAAATCGATCATACCTCCAAGATCCCAAAGCATCCTATTATTTTGTACTGAGGTACTGTCGCATTTCAGAACTATTTTCCAATTGTGATGTGTTGCTGTATTGCGATGGAGCTTGCTTACTTGCCCTTTTAAGTTTTAACCCTATTAGTGTTCTTGCAGTGAGAAATTTATTCGATGTGGACTGAGAAGTTTGAGGAGTATTAAATAAAGGTAGAAAACGTGGCAATATACATTTACCATTCACAGATAGATAAGCTGTGGCTACAACATGCTACTAGTCTTGCGTACAAGCCAAAAAAGTCTATCAATAACTTCTATCTATTGTCTTTTGAAATCTGGAAACTTCAAGATCTTCGTAAAAAGCGCCTTTAGTAGCCCTTTTATAAAGAAGTAGTTTCGAAAGTTGGTACCATCTACTTTTCAGCGCTCTTAAAGTGTGATGGTATGCGTTGATATGGCCTTTGGGCATGCAACAAATGCTTTAGCACTGGTATTTGTTTGGTACGCATTGAAGATTTGTTTATGCCATATGCATGGTAACGTATAGCCTGTTCTTCGAGCAGGTTCGAGAAATTAGCTTCTAGAAGGCGCCCATCCACCAAATCATGTGCATGAGATCGACAAGTTTTGCGGATAAGTCTACTATTAGCTACAATATCAGCAACAGATCGCTGACAAGGGCCAAAATGTGTTGTTCTTGAGCCGTACACTGGTCTTTCTAAAACATACTCGGCCGCGCAATGAAGTTCTAGTCGACATGCATCTCAAATCTCTGATCTTGCTCTTTAGGAAGATCCTCAATCAATAGATCTTGAACGGACCCGCTTCAACGGGAAAAGATCTAGGGGAAGAATAGTCGAAGATTAAGCTTTTGCAACTTGGGCGCAGCGATTAGAAGTTTCGGAACTCAAAACCTAAAAATAGTATTCAATGTAGCATCGAAGCTATGTAGGATCATCTGTTCCATATTGTATATCCTTTATGCAGATCGACAATAATTTAATAGTAAATATCGCGGTTGAGCCATGAGCCTAACTGGTCAAACTGGCTGACATTCAAATATATTACTGTGGAAAGGAGCTTATATGATCTGTGTGTATCATTGAGATCTGAGACACTTCCTGTCTTTCTAGATTGATAGAATAATTGTCAGACAAAGAATAACTGTAGTAAAATTTCTAATTGAAAAAAATGACGGCTCTAAGACGGGCTTACCTGAGACCTATAGTTAGTGGTACGTTTTAAATAACCTCGATCTTTGTTACAAAGATTTCGTTAATACTGATGCAATGCTGTAATTGTACATTGAGTTCACATTATTTGTGTTCTTCAAATATACCATAATCATCCCCATGAAGGGCTCGCAAGGGGCCTATAACATGTGTATTTATAGAATCAGACCCCGAGATGGCTACTCAAAATCCTAGCTCTAGAACTGGAATGCATTGGGCCTGAACTAGTGGTATCGGAAGATCAATTGTAGACTTGCGTATCACCAAATTTTATTTCGAATACGGGCAACTTTAAGTATATATGGGGGCTATATTTGGAGCAGAAATTTATCTTTTCAATAAATTCAAAGCCCTAAGCCGTTTTTATTGCCTTAGATGCTTGATCTGGTCTAGTAGTAAGCATATTGGATAATGTATAACTATGCCGCGGGCCGCGGACTTGATGATTCGTGGGATCATTATTGTTTCGAATTTTTAGAGGCCGGCCAACGATCATACAGTGGCTACTACCTACTATTATTGTTAAAACAGAGAGTTTGTATTGAATAAATAATCAAAGTCTGAAATTGTGTCAAAATTCGGCATTGTAAATACCTAAAGTCTGAAAGTGCCAGAAAGTGACACTGCAAAGAGACAGTATAAAAGTTAACAGCGAATCAACCACTGTGGGGGAAAGAAGAAAAAACTCGGAGAGTGGGTATCAATCGTATAAGTCGTTGTAAAAAAATAAAAAGACAACCGACAATTATCGACAACTCAGACAGTTCCGAATGGAAGCTGTATAGAAAAGAATAAAGAAAAAAGCTGCGAAGGTGCAAAACCTTCAGAGAAGTCTCCTTGGAATTTAGCATGCACACATGGGCAGAGAAGAAAGATCAAAATTAGATCAACATAAAAGCAACCAAAAGAATAAAGCTGGAGTAACTAATCTTGGATGCAGAGCCTTCGAACGATGTAACCGCACTAGGTAATGATGTGGAGCCACCAATTGCAGAACTGGATGAAGCAGCTGGAGTACCGGTGGTGATTCCAGTAGTTCCTTCTCCTGGTGCAGTTTGAGTAGTGACTCTTGTCTCCAGTGTAGATCCGGAATTGACCACAGTAGTAGAAGATTGCTCTGGTGTTACTGATGTATCTGTTCTCGTATCTGGGAGTTGGCTCAATGTTGTGGTAGTAGTTGATGATACCGCTGCTGTAGATATACCTGTTGATGGAGATGTGGATGGGCCTGTCGAAGGACCGGTTGATGGGGCGGTTGATGGAGATGTAGATGGAGATGTAGATGGACCTGTAGATGGGGCAGTTGAAGGACCTGTGGATGGAGATGTGGATGGGCCTGTCGAAGGACCGGTTGATGGGGCAGTTGATGGACCTGTAGATGGAGATGTAGATGGACCTGTAGATGGGGCAGTTGATGGACCTGTGGATGGAGATGAGGATGGGCCTGTCGAAGGACCGGTTGATGGGGCAGTTGATGGGCCAATTGATGGGCCTGTCGAAGGACCGGTTGATGGAGATGTAGATGGGCCTGTCGAAGGACCGGTTGATAGAGATGTAGATGGGCCTGTCGAAGGACCGGTTGATGGGGCAGTTGATGGGCCAATTGATGGGCCTGTCGAAGGACCGGTTGATGGGCCTGCAGATGGACCTGTTGATGGGCCTGTCGAAGGACCGGTTGATGGAGATGTAGATGGGCCTGTCGAAGGACCGGTTGATAGAGATGTAGATGGGCCTGTCGAAGGACCGGTTGATGGGGCAGTTGATGGGCCAATTGATGGGCCTGTCGAAGGACCTGTAGATGGACCTGTCGATGGTCCTGTTGATGGGGCAATTGATGGACCTGTTGATGGAGATGTAGATGGGCCTGTCGAAGGACCGGTTGATGGGGCAGTTGATGGACCTGTCGAAGGACCGGTTGATAGAGATGTAGATGGGCCAGTCGAAGGACCGGTTGATGGACCTGTTGATGGACCCGTTGATGGGCCAGTAGATGGGCCAGTAGATGGGCCAGTCGAAGGGCCAGTCGAAGGGCCAGTAGATGGACCTGTTGATGGGGCAGTTGAAGGACCTGTGGATGGAGATGTGGATGGGCTTGTCGAAGGGCCTGTTGATGGGGCAGTTGATGGACCTGTAGATGGACCTGTAGATGGACCTGTCGATGGACCTGTTGATGGACCCGTTGATGGACCCGTTGATGGACCCGTTGATGGACCCGTTGATGGACCCGTTGATGGACCAGTTGAAGGACCTGTTGATGGACCTGTAGATGGGGCAGTTGAAGGACCTGTCGATGGACCGGTTGATGGAGATGCAGATGAGCCTGTCGAAGGACCGGTTGATGGACCGGTTGATGGACCGGTTGATGGACCTGTAGATGGAGCAGTCGAAGGACTGGTTGATGGACCTGTTGATGGGGAAGTTGATGGACCTGTTGATGGACCCGTTGACGAACCCGTTGATGGACCCGTTGATGGACCCGTTGATGGACCCGTTGATGGACCCGTTGATGGACCCGTTGATGGGCCAGTTGAAGGACCTGTTGATGGACCTGTAGATGGGGCAGTTGAGGGACCTGTTGATGGAGATGTAGATGGACCTGTAGATGGGCCACTTGATGGTCCAGTAGATGGGCCACTTGATGGCTCAGTTGATGGTCCGGTAGATGGGCCCGTGGATGAACCAGTCGATAGACTAGATGAGCCTATAGATGAAGTAGATATACCGGCACTTGATGAAACAGAGAAAGACAACGATGTAGATGAACTGTCAATCGACGATGTAGCTGATGATGTTGAGGAGATTGAGTATATGAAGGTATCTGAAGAACTGTACTCAGAAGATGTACTTGAGGGCTCTGACCACGTAGATGGAATCGAATAGGAAGAATTCCAATACCCACTTGAGCTGAGAATTGACGATGACGATGACTGAGTGGTGGAAATAATTGAATCAGGAATTGACGATTCTGCAGATGAAATGGATGAACTGGTTCCGCCTGATGATGATAGTTCTGAAGTGCTGGATAAGATTAGAGAGCTGTGGATACTTGAACCTGTGGAGCTTGAGGACGCTGAAGAAAGACTTGATGGGACAGTAGAGCTTTCTGAGACCAATGAAGAACCCTCAGAAGACGCAGTTGGTGTTTCAGAGCTGGTAAGGGTGGACGAATCAATTGTGGAAACAACTGAAGAGCTCTCTATTGGGGAGTCTGTGCTTTCAGTTCTGGAAGATGATGATGAGAGCGAGTAGACACTAGACGATGAACTCTCCAAGAAAGAGATAGAGCTTTCAGGTGCAACGGTAGTTGTCAAGGAACCTTCCGAAGAACTGGAGGAGCTACCTTCACCTTCTGAGCTGCTAATTGTAGACAAACTATCAGATGACAAAATAGAGCTAGATGAAGCAACTGAACTTTCGGAAGGTGTCTCTAAAGAACTTGATGAAGCAACTGAACTTTCGGATGGAACCTCTGAGGAACTAGATGCAACCTCTGAAGAGCTAGGTGGAGCAACTGAGCTTTCGGAAGGAGTCTCTGAAGAACTTGATGAAGTAACTGAGCTTTCGGATGAAGCCTCTGAGCTTTCTGATGAAGCCTCTGAAGAGCTAGATGAAACCTCTGAGGAACTAGATGAAGCAACTGAGCTTTCGGAAGGAGTCTCTGAAGAACTTGATGAAGCAACTGAACTTTCGGATGAAACCTCTGAAGAGCTAGGTGGAGCCTCGGAGGAGCTTGATGAAACAACTGAACTTTCCGATGAAGCCTCTGAAGAACTTGATGAAGCCTCTGAGGAACTTGGTGGAACCTCCGAGGAACTAGATGAAGTAACTGAACTTTCGGATGAAGCCTCTGAGGAACTAGATGAAGCAACTGAGCTTTCTGGTGAAGCCTCCGAGGAACTTGATGAAGCCTCTGAAGAACTTGATGAAGCCTCTGAAGAACTTGATGACACCGCTGAAGAGCTAGATGGGGCCTCTGATGAGCTTGATGAAGCAACTGAGGAGCTAGATGGAACAACTGAACTTTCGGATGAAGCCTCTGAAGAACTTGATGGAGCCTCTGAAGAGCTAGGTGGAGCCTCTGAGGAGCTTGATGAAGCCTCTGAAGAGTTGGATGAAGCCTCGGAGGAGCTTGATGAAACAACTGAACTTTCGGATGAAGCCTCTGAAGAACTTGATGAAGCCTCTGAGGAACTTGGTGGAGCCTCCGAGGAACTAGATGAAGTAACTGAACTTTCGGATGAAGCAACTGAGGAACTAGATGAAGCAACTGAGCTTTCTGGTGAAGCCTCCGAGGAACTTGATGAAGCAACTGAACTTTCGGATGAAGCCTCTGAAGAACTTGATGAAACCTCTGAAGAGCTAGATGGGGCCTCTGAGGAGCTAGATGAAGCAACTGGGCTTTCTGATGAAGCCTCTGAAGAGCTAGATGAAGCTTCTGAAGAGCTGGATGAAGCTTCTGAAGACTTGGATGAAGCCTCGGAGGAGCTAGATGAAACAACTGAACTTTCGGATGAAGCCTCTGAGGAACTTGGTGGAACCTCCGAGGAACTAGATGAAGTAACTGAACTTTCGGATGAAGCCTCTGGGGAGCTAGATGAAACAACTGAACTTTCGGACGAAGCCTCGGAGGAGCTTGATGAAGCAACTGAGCTTTCTGATGAAGCCTCTGAAGAGCTAGATGAAGCCTCTGAAGAACTTGATGAAGCCTCTGAGGAACTTGGTGGAACCTCCGAGGAACTCGATGAAGTAACTGAACTTTCGGATGAAGCCTCTGAGGAACTAGATGAAGCCTCTGAGCTTTCTGGTGAAGCCTCCGAGGAAGTTGATGAAGCAACTGAACTTTCGGATGAAGCCTCTGAAGAACTTAATGAAACCTCTGAAGAACTTGATGAAACCTCTGAAGAGCTAGATGGGGCCTCTGAGGAACTTGATGAAGCAACTGAACTTTCGGATGAAACCTCTGAGGAACTAGATGAAGTAACTAAACTTTCGGATGAAACCTCTGAAGAACTTGGTGGAACCTCTGAGGAACTAGATGAAACCTCTGCACTAGATGAAGCTTCTGAGGAAGTTTGCGATGATGAGGAAGTGCTTGAGATGGAAGATGATGGCGAAACTTGTGCGGAACTCTCAGAGCTAGACGAGCTGGAGCTTAGTATACAACTGCTAGCCGGAACATAGATTATAACTGTAGGTTTACCATCATATCCGGTCTTTAATTTGCTGCTTTCTGTACACTTATCCCAAGATGAGGTTTTGGTCTTAGTGTACGCTGAAGATGAGGAGGATGAGCTTGAGATGGACGACGTTGGCGAGATATCAGCTGAGCTTGAGATGATGGAGCTTGATGATGAGCTTATTGGACAGACTGTAGTAGGGGTGAAGACATATTCAGTGACAGTCGAATCGCTTCCTGTGTTGAAGGAGATTGTGCTGGTGCATCCTGACCATGGCTTTGTTATTGTAATGGTCTTTGGAACATCTATAGAAACGAAAAGTTAGTTAGTAAAATTAAAATCTTGATGACAAGCGCGAACGTAATACTTACATGTTCCATCACCACCAGAGTTCGAATCACCTTTAACTAATACCAAAGTTCTGGCATCCTGCCAGTGGTCTCTCTGCCCGTTCCAGCATTTCACATCTAAATTGTAACTGATTGAAGCCTGACTGTCTGAGAATGCGTATTTTCTGAAAAGAGATAGCCAGATGCGCTTACCAGCATCAACAGAGCCGAAGTTAACAGTGACAGTTTTCCCATCTGCGGAGTATTGCAGATCAAGACCATTCAGTGTACTATATGATGTTGGTAGATTGAAAGGACTCGCACCTTGAGCAACGAAGACTTGTGTCAGGTCTTTTGTAATAACCCCAAAGTTCCCGCCTGGTCCACCTGAAACTCTTGCAACAAGTGACCCACTCTTTATTGAGCTTCCCCTACAAATGCCAGAGCCTGTTATAACGTAGTTCCACATATCACCTTTCATTGTGTATCTGGAGACCTGGTATGGACCAGTCCCGGCTTGAGCCCTGAGTGTAATGGAGTTTTGCAAGTTCCCATTCCATGTGATTGTATTAGCACCGGCTTTCCACTTTTGAGCGACAGCAGTTGAATCTGTTCTACCACCACCATTGAAAACGACACTGAAATTAACTTCACCTGAAAGTGTTGCATAACTTGAGAGATCCGCAGTAACTTGACAAGTTACTTTGGTAGAAACGGCTCTACCACCTGCTTGGTCGATATTACAACTAGCGATAACCTTACCACCAGTGATGACAATGTCAAAATAGTTCTGGAACCCACTACCAGTAGTCAATCTAATTTCATAAACATCAGGCATATCCAAATAAAATTTATCACCAGTTGCAGTAACGCTTGGATTGATCACCCATTTCAATGTGGCCTTGTAGAAATCAAAAGGAGAATCACCTTCACCAGTATATAGTTGCAAAGAGGTAATACTAGTGAAAACACCAGAAAGATCTTTGGCTAGAACCGAATACACAAAGAAAACCTGTAAGATCAGGTATGCTTTGACAAATCTGAAGTTTTCTTTGAACAGAATCATTGTATGGAGTCTGGACTGCTTTGATCTTCGATATTGAAGTGACTGCACTGAATCTGGATCATTGAGGAGGAATTACATTTAACTTTATATAGTTAATTTGATAAATAGATTCCATAAAACTACATGTCTTGTTTCATACAAAATGAGCTCCCTTTGTTCAATTGCCTTCAGATCCAGATGTACTCTAAAGCATGACTGCCTTAAGAAATGCGCATACATATTGTATCAAATTACGGTGAAGATAATTTCTCAACATTACCAACAAAAGCAGATATAATACATCAAAGATTATATTACACGATTTACAGTGCGTCTGCATACTATATATGCCTTATTTCCTCATTGTTAAACTCGAAGTCTGCAGTTACCTTTCTGAAAAGTTTCAACCTGCATGATCTTAAAGCAGTTATCGGAATTACGCTTTGTACTTTGTATCAACAATGTGGGGCATTTGGCCAGTATACATTACATTAGGATCAATGGTATCTGGGAACATTCGTAGCCCTCACTATTTACTGAATTGCTCATAGATGACGGATGTGCAATGGCATCTCTTTCGAAGGGTCCATGCAGCATCATAATTACCTAATACCCACAGTACCTGTTTTTTACATCTCTCACCAAAACTGTTGAAATTATGCTTTGTGAGCCAAGCGTACAGTACCGAAAACGTTGAATCTCGCCTACTCCTTAGTCGGACCTGCGAGTTTCCGCAAGTCTAAACCTTATATCGAAGAGAAAGCCGTCAGTAAACTTGTAAAGGCCGTGTTAGGCAGGCAGGCAGCTTAAGACAAGTGAGTACCTAATGGAAGTTGGAGACAAACTTCTATTGTTGAAGCAGGCGCAAGATCCAAGGGGCAGGTAATACACTTTACATCAAAATCAAAAGTTTGGAAAGACAAGAGGTAACGTAGAGTGTATGTATAACGTTCCATGTTCCAGGTCGTTCTCGTGCTGCACCAGGCTCGTAATTGTTCTCGCCTTGCACCATGTACAATTTAACAAACAGCACAACTGCCTTCAATCACACTATTATTAGTAGTAAACCAAATTCTCTATCTCTCTCTGCACGGTCTACATGCCTTCATTGAGCTCATATTTAGCGTTTTTGTTAATAATATCGTATAAGATCTAGCGATGGCGGAGTTCGGAACTTTTGAAATCTTCCAGCTGAAGCTACAGAATGGTTATTGCCTTCAATACGACATCCAAGTATAACCAGCAGATATAAATCTTCAATATCGTGTAACACTAATCTGTTCTTTCCTTTGTATTATTGATACACGATTCTCACTTGTCCAACAAGACCTCTCAAAAGTGCATGTATTATGACTGTGAAAACCCTTCCTCAATAAAGTTGAAACTTGAAATTGAAGAGTCAACTCGAAAGCCTAGCTCACATTGAACTGTACTTCTAGGAGGTTATTGAAATCGGATGTATTTTGTGAAGATTCCAGATCTATCTATAACTTCCTTTCACGTTCCAAAAAACCCTATTGTGTTTGAAGAGAGTTAACGTTATGCAAAGCGCCTTCAACGGATCTGGGAAGCTTGGTAAACAAAGGTCCAGCCAATAGATTTGAAACAATAGATTTAAAAGGGGAATTACGTGTTATTATCTGCATATTTTAATGTTACTGCATAAGTGCATGGTTACGATAACTCGAGATGCAATACATGCCTTAGCGTAGCTACGTGTTTAATTTCGTAGTGTATTTTTAAAGTTTTAAGCTTCTAGAAGGCGTTCAAGACTCTAATCGCTAAACTAAGCGCACGAGAGATCGTCGAGTTTTGCGGATTAACTTGTCCGACCTTATACGTGTCGTATCTACTATCTAAGTGAAGCGGAGACTATCCGTTATATGTAAATTCATGAGTATATGCTGTGAGTATTTGGTATACATACGCGGAACTTTCAACCCATAAGTAAAAATATTTCTGATATTATATTGTTTTGAGAATCCCCACCTATTCAAACGAAAAATTATTATGGAACATGAGAACTGAATTCAGCTTAGTTTTTACGTTTTACAAAATTGCGCATTCACCTGAATATTTTGGAACCCAAAACTTTAAAACAGTACTGCAGCACTCGCCTAAATTGGTACTCTTGTTCTTCTGTTTTACATTGTAACCTTCTATGCAGTCAATTGATGATCAAACTTCATGATCAGCCTGTTCGCAAGCTTGTTCTCCCTAACCGCCTATTAATCTCGTTATTCATAGCTCTATACAAGTACCTGTTGGTCGCAATTAATTTATAGCTGGCACATCGTAAGGATTTTGAGGAGATCTGAGATCCGGATCAATTGGTTTAATATCCTAAGCACTTGCAGCTTGCTGCTTTTCTCGAGGCTTGCTTAGTATGGTATAATATTCAATACAGATCTATACGTCAAAAGATACGACAGTACCGGAATCCCCGTGTTGAGACGGACCTACCTTCGATGTTGCTACTTCACTATTGCGATCTTCGTTAACTTTGATGTGGTATGTTCAATATTGTATGCCTGAATTACGTCTCTTCTCGTACATTAGGTTGACATCATGCGAACAGTTAGCGTCCTGTCATAGTCAATTAATGAATTATAATATCCATACAAACAAAACAAAACTTGTTGACTTGAACGTACAGTCTTCCACTATGGCAAGTCAACTTTCGTGCTCCGAAGTTGTTCTCGTACTCAACGACAATTACGAAAACTACGCCAATGTTAATTGAGGTTCTCTACTGTATCAGTCATTACGTCCAAAGTATTTCATTATCAGTTTACTTTAGGTACACCTGTATATCATAAGGATAGAGTTTACATCAGAAGTATAATGCTGTCTGTCAGTAAAAAATCAAACAGGTTTTTTTATTGGTGTTACTCATCTCCTTGGTGCTTGTCTTTTGAACGTTGTATCAGGTGCTAAATACTCATTACGAAGGCATTTTCAAATTACAGATCTACGATCCGCATCAACTATAACAGTCAACGGGTCCTGAAAAGAGGCTAGGTTGTACATCCTCAGCAAAGCTGTTACCAATCCTAATCCGAAAGTCGTTAAAACCTGGACGTATTGGGCCAGTGGTAACCGTATATATGGATGATTAAGGCTTTCTCTAAAGGCAAGGTTTCTTAATGACATTATGTCCTTTTGAGGCAAGTGGATCATAATTTAAATTGACTGTATTGTAAACTTCAATGCCTTAGATCATTGATAGTAATAGGTTTTGTTCCGCGGGCCGCGGTCGATGCGACTGAGAAGTTGGAACCATGTGTATTCCAGGATCTGCATACCTGAGTAACAATGATTCAACAACTTGTGGCATTTATAGTTCAGATATCATGTCAACGTTTCAGTGAATCCCTTTTCAAGTGGTAAGCTGCAGTATTGTGGTCTGAGATAGCTCGTATTACCACATTAGGCTTTCAACGGAAGACTCCAGTGATGAGAAGTTGACACATTTATTGACACAACTTTCCAATCGATCATCGCATTACAAAATCTGTCCAGATAATTGAGACCTAACTGAATTAGGCGATGTTTCTCGTGAACTTGTTTTCCTAGTATTTGAATCGATAATCTTTTTGAAACTTGAGGGATCTAGCAGCGACGCGCGCTGCACAAAGATCGAAGACACTCATGGAGGTTCTAGAACCAGGAAGATAGGGAAGTCACCCACAAAGCTTCAAGAGACACTTAGTTGCATCACCAAGCGAAGCCACAGAAGAGTCATTGTTTGATAGTACCTAATTCACAAGATTGTGAATCGCATTGGAACCCGTCACTTTTCAGTAGTAATTTCATCTTTGGAATTCCATAATTTTTTTTGGCTGGAAGAAAAAAATCAGGTACCTCGCAAATCAGAAAAAGCTACTCAAGGAGAAAGAGAGTCAGGCGCAACAGCTTCAACTACCCAGAAGTTCTGATCATTCTCTGTCTTCATAGTCGGATACTTGAAGTCAAAGGTCTGTAATAGAGAAAATGTCGAGACAGAGGACCCCAGTACCACTTGATGGTGACGGAACCTATACAGTTGAGCAGGAGGAGGAACAAATATACCATGAAGACGGTCAAATAGACGATGACGACAAATACAATCATAATCAATCAGATATACCTATCTTGTCGGATATCGTGAAACAGATCACTATTAAAGGCTCTATGGGAATCAAGGATACAATTTTCACCATTATCAAGTTCATAATACAAACAGTTTATTCAGTTTTACCAATCTTTATCATATTCTACTTAATACAAATCTACAACGATGAGACTGAATACCGTTACTACCCAGATTTTCCTAGTGCTTTGAAAAGATCCACTACGGAAGCCTTCAACGACATTGGTGTCGAATTCTATGATCTAGGTGACCATGCATCCACCGGTAATGGTTGGCAGAATGAAGAACGTGTGTTGTTCTTGGTTCCATTGAGAGATGCCTCAGCGCATTTACCAATGTTCTTCAGTCACATGAAAAAGTTAACCTATCCCCATAATCTAATCGATTTGGCCTTCTTGATCTCCGATACTTCAGACTCCACAATTGATGACTTGAAGAAAAACTTGAGAGAGATTCAAGCAGACCCTGATACTTCACAAAGATTTGGTAGAATTGATATCTATGAGAAGAATTTTGGTCAAATTGTTGGTCAAAGTTTCAGTGACAGACATGGGTTTGCTGCTCAAGGTCCAAGAAGAAAGAAGATGGCCATTGCTAGAAATTGGTTGTTGAGTACTGCATTAAGACCAGATCATTCATGGGTTTACTGGAGAGATGCAGATGTGGAAACTGTTCCACCTACAATTCTGGAGGATTTAATGCATCATGATAAAGATGTTATAGTGCCAAACATTTGGAGACCTTTGCCAGATTGGTTAGGTAATGAACAAGCTTACGATTTGAACTCTTGGCAAGAAAGTGAAGGTGGTATCGAATTGGCTGACAAGTTGGACGAAGATGCTGTCATTGTCGAAGGTTATCCAGAATATGCCACATGGAGACCTCATTTGGCTTATCTCAGAGATCCTTATGGTGATCCAGAAGTTGAAGTCGAGTTAGATGGTATTGGTGGTGTTTCTATCTTAGCTAAGGCTAATGTTTTCAAACAAGGTGCCATGTTCCCAGCTTTCTCATTCAAGAAGCATGCTGAAACTGAAGCTTTTGGTAAACTGTGTAAAACTATGGGTTTCGATGTCATTGGGTTACCACACTATGTTATCTGGCATATTTATGAACCATCCACTGATGATTTGAAACATATGGAATGGCTGGCCAATGAAGAGCTCAGACAAAGAGAACACGAAAAGAACAAGCATGTTTATGACAAGGCTTGGGAATTGGCATTCGAAGATGTTTCCGAAAAATGGCGTGAAGAGAAATTTAATGTCTTCAAGAACACAGATTTATCTGGTCTTAAAATTGGGTCCGTTTATTGGGATGAAGTCGATGAATATTTGGCTGAAATTGATGAACATGATAACCTTGATGACATGAATGAAAATGATGATAATTTCTTGATCAATATGGATAACACTAATAAAGAATTCGAGGAAACTGTTCTACAGAGATTAAACAAGGGACCAATTAGATTTGGGTTCAGTAAGAATGAATTTAGATTTGACAACTTCCATGAATTGGGTGGCTCAAATAGAAAGAAACAAATGAAATTCAAGAAGTTCCAGATCTCCAAGGAAGAACAAGAATTGAGAGATAAGATCAAAGCCGTTGAAGAGCAAACTGAAGACGTTATTGTTCACGATTTCTATGACCCAGAAGTTGGTAAGATCATTGTTGACGACGATTACACCAAATCTGGTGAAACTGATGAATTTGTTGATAAATTGATCAGTGATAAGACGATAAACAAAGATAAACAACTTTTCAGTGATATGGAAAGTAAAAAACTGGATAACGATGCTGTTGAAGGTGAATTAGAATTTAAATCACAAGTGCCAATCGCTGAAAAGACATTGAAGAAAGCCACTAAAGCCGCTACTGCTACTGCCACAGGTACAGGTACTGCCAAAGGGGTAAAGACCTTGGCTGAACAAGTTGCCATCAAGACATTATATGAAATCGATGATAAGGGTGCCACTGTTAGTACAGTTTATCAATACGCTACAGAGACTGCTGCTGCGGATCAAGTCGATATTGATGAAGAAGAAGAAGCCATTGCTGAGGCTAAAAAGAAGTTCATTGCTAATGGTAAACCCGTTGTGAAAGACAGTGATGCAAAGCAGGCAAAGAAGGTAGGTGAAGACGATATTGCACCTGCTGTATAGTGAGACGTCTCTTAGCATTGTAATTTAAAATATTTAGTTCGAGTGGAAGTGTGTGTATAGATATGTTATAAAAGAATCTTTTTGAAAGCATGAATTACTAAACAACATAAACCAGGAATCAAGATTTGTCTATATCGATACTTTTAAGTAACTTGTAATTCGAAGATTTCAGTTCATGTTCAGGCAGTTAAGGCAGTTCAGGCTAGTTCACGTGATTTTGTTCTTCAAGTACATTTTTTTGAGCAAACCGTGTATGCCACTTTTGCAAAACTTGAATTTTACGATTTTGAAATTTCATGCTATGTAATGTACTCTGAAATTCTCATGAATGGCTCTTTAACATTCGATTTTTACAAATATTGTGTATAATTACTGCATTATACCTTTTTTGTAGCAGCAAATACAAGTTGTTAGTCCATAACTTCGCATGAGGGATGGACGATCCAAGGCAGATTCCATTCGCGCTATAAAAACAGGTCCTACAGCATTCTGAATTGAGATCATTTCTTATTGTGAGCCAGGACTAAGATATTTCCACACACTTTTTGCACTTTTATAAATTCGGGGCTGTATTCAGCAGGCAGCATCAATTTGAAGCTACAATACAAAGTATGAAATTTCAGGTTCATAATTGGCTGTGAGATGTTTTTTTGTGGAGGATTTTTCGACGATCGAGAACTTTCCCAAAGAGGAAGGAACTTTGAAGCTGGCTATCAGTAATTAGAGTATGAATTATTTGTTGACTCAAAGTTCGAGCGACAACCAAGTATGATACCAAGTAAAAGACGAATAATAATATAAAAGAGGGATCTTTTAGAAATGATTGAAGCAGAATGTGCACTACATTGACGAAGACAGAGTTTTAATATGTCTTTAATGAACAAACTTCTCCCAAAACAACCGACTCGAAAGTGGACTCCAAAAAAAGGGTACACTTCTTCAAAACATCGAGAGGTGTATAGGATAAAATTGCAACCTCTGTAATGTAGCAAGTAGGCCATGTACGATTATGTTCAGTCAGATGCTAATTCTCTAAATCTACACTTTTCCTGACCCAAAGTCCTGAAAATCCTTATCTTTAAGACCCTGAATCAAAGAATTCAAGTGTCGACATTAACTACCAAATCAACATTTTAAATGCATATAAAGGTCTCAATCTGACACCAAACCCGTTCAATGGTCAATCAAGGCATCAGATCTCAAATCACATGTATATATCAATTCGTAAACATTATATGAATATATCGTTCTTAAAAAAAAAAGAAAAAAAAATCACGTATAATAAATAATTTGTTTGTATGTTCTCTTTGTCTATTCATTAACTTCATCTCTAATTTCATTCCATAACCAATTTCTCCACAATTCCCCAGCCTCATTTAACACCCTATCAAAATCATGTGTTGCTCTTTTCCTGTCAATCGGCAGTCTATTCAAAAACTCTTTTGCCTCGAACTGATCAAATTCTAACAAGTTTGATTCATTTTTTTGTAGAATCGCCAAGAATATGAACGCCAATTGGATTTGATAATCGACTTGTGACCATTTCAATTCATTTTGAACATCTGCCGAGGTTCTATACCAGAATGAATCACTGCCAAATTCAACACCATGTGAGTTTTCAAATTGGAATTCATCAATGGAATAAAATTTATTGAAAATCTTCATCAGTTTAGGATTATCAAAATATTTGGCACCATAATTGTTTGAACTGAGGCGGAACCCCAACAATAAGTCCCATAATCTACCACGATCATATTTGTTGAACACTTTAGCACCACAATATTTGATCCACCATGTTAGCCATTGATTATTCGTATTTGAATTTGAGTTTATAATTTCATCTTCGGAAAAGCCCTTGTATAATTCTGGTAATGATTTGGCAAACACCAAGAGGAAGAATGAGATTCTGGATTCGATATCACCAGTCTTGAAAAGGAGTTCCATCATGTTTAATTTGTTTGAAGAGATTAAGTCAACTGTATGTTCCTGATGATGAGGTTTCAATTCATGATCAAGTTGATTGTCACTTTTTGTGCTATGTTTTTTGTTATCAAAGTTTTTATCATCATCATTATTTTTATCGTCATCAATGTCATCCTCAGGTTCATCTTCATCTCTTTCATTTGAATGTAACAACACAAGGACTAATCTTTCATAAACTTCAGCAAATGTCATTTGCGTTGGGGTAGTAGTCCCTGTACTCGTTGTATTCGAATCGCTATAGTTGTCAGCGTCTAATTGAAAACTCGTCTCTTCAAAATGTGGATCAAGAGCGGATAATTGTGTCAAATGTCTATTGACCATATCTTCTTTATTCAACACATCTCTACCCAAAAGGATGTAGTCTGAGTTTGGAATTGGTGGGTACCATTCTGCCAACCCTAGAGCGATCCAAGCGAAACCTGAATCATACTTGATGATTTGACCCCATTTTTTGAAAAATTTCAGAATGGCATGTTCCAAGATTCTAATGATTTCCTCTTCTAATGGAGATGAAGTTGTATTGTCTGGGGAATGTGGACCACTATTTATGGTACCAGCGGCAGCAGCGGTTGTAGTGGATGAGGCACCTGAATTCTGCAGTTGACCATTAGAGATTGAAGGTTGTAACTCTTCATCGGCTTTATTGTTATTCCTTATTCTAAAGTACTTCATCAGTTCATATCTGACTTTCCCCTCGATCACTATGCTGTCTTTATCATCGTTGACATTTGATGTCAAGTATGGATTTATAACCGCTGGGTGGTATTTCAATAGGACCGGCCATATTTTGTGACGTAGTTGAGGAGGGATCCCTCTCTGTCTAGCAATGAGCGCTAGACCCAAATGATTATTTTCTCTTAGAAACTCGTGACATAGTTGTACCAGGTTCTTTGTATCCATTTGTGACTCGAAAAGTTTTTGCTGCTTTTTAGTAGAGTGAAAATTTGTTGAGCTTGCAAGAGACGGCGAAGTGGGCGATGATGATGTTGTTGAGTTTTCTGATGCTGAGGAAGATGTCGTTGATGAGCTGGAAGACGTGGAAGACCTTGTATTCATTGAAGTATCCGATATTGGCTGTTGAGTTGAAGCGGACATATCTATAATTCCATACCACTATGATTTACCGTGGGGTATCTTGGAATTGTTTCTCTCCAAATTATTTAAGCTTTTTTGTACTGACGCTTTGTGAGATAAGTCACTTGATGGGCCTTATATATGTTTCTGCGTTAAATTTGGTGCAAATCTCTCTCTAATGTGTTGCTATTGTATGGTTGAGATGATTTTTCCCTTTCCTGAGCTGGAAGTTAAGAGTCGCTTGACTAATAGTTTTCCTTTTTTTCAGCGTTCCGTGGATGGCGTGTGACACTTTGGGATATGTGCACAGCGGTTGGTTCTTGTGTTGTTTGGTGTGATTTGCTTGTAGCAGTGGCTAAGCAATGTTCGCCTCTAGTTTATGGACTTGAACAGAGTGAATTCAACAGTGATTAAATTGGTAACTTGTAAACTTGTAAATTGTGGGCATCAAAAGCTTTTCTGATTATTTTTGTCTCACGCTTTTTTTTTTACCTCGCAGTTTTTTTCTCTCTGTTTGGCTGCTTTTTTGGGCTCCTGTTTTTGTTTGGTTCTACGCTGCTTTGCTGGTTGAATGGGACCAGAACTCTTGTTCGTTAGACACTGGGTATTCTCGATCCCTTCCCCAGTGTCGTATCACACAATCTCGTATCGTAGTGGCTTCCAAGCTTCCATTAGTCCTGTTCTGGCTGAGCACCTTGTTTATCCGGTGGTATTCGCTTTATTCCGGCGGACAGGTATAAACAATGATATATACATATACAATTACGTATCGCTTTGACAAGTTTGAGTGTCAAGGGCACTGTACAAAATGCTACGAGTAGTACAAAGGGCAATCCCATAGAAACACAATCCTTTGTGCAATCTTGGGCTAGAACTAATTTCATCTCGAAATGGCGTTACCCTTGGGCGACTCAAATTCTCAACGGCTAAATCAGAATCTGGCTTAAAATTAGGTGACATAAACTGCCGTGCCACACTTTAACCGATCGGACACCTCAATATATTATAATCAAGATACTTTGCTAGCTTGTGCTTCCTCGACGCATTACTCATCACTTACTCCTAGCAACCTTGACCAAAGCATTATAATATTAAAGATGAGTGCCAATTTAACTACTGATTCCCAAAGAGTCGCTGAAACTCTATACGCAGGTCTAACAACTACAATTGTTGATCAATATTTCAATCATGGCAAGACAGAAGAAGAGACATTCAATTTCTTCAAATCAAGTGTCGACAAAACCATTAGCAACAAAGGTATAGTCCTAGAGATTAACGACTTCAATGCAGTCGCCGTTTGGAAAGCTCCAGATTTCCCAAGGGACAATAGTAACCCTTCTGATCAACCAACAACACCTCGTGGAGTCGATTTCAAGAAAAAAATGGAAGCTGCTAATAAGAAATTTGGACTAGATACAAAACCTCACTATGAATTGAACTTCCTTTCAAAAGATCCAAAGGTTAATAAAGGTTCAGTGAGACCTTTGATTGAACCATATTTACAAAAGGCTAAAGAGGAAAACGTCCCAGCTTGTTTAACAGCTATCAGTGAACATGCTAAAAGTCTTTATGAACATTTAGGTTTCAAAGTATTGGAAGAAGTGACTTTGGGAGACGGTATTGTGGATTCAACAGGGAAAGAAGATGCTAATGGTGAAGGATTAAAAGTTTGGTTGATGGCCTATAATTGGTAGAATAGACGATTTGATAGAGTAGAGTTAATATAATTAGAGTGATTACAGGACATTCGTAAGCTAACCATTAGACGTATCCACAAGATCTATAAGTACCATCTTCTAAGGCTATAGCTTATCTTGGGTTCGATTAAACTTTAAACTTTACAAATTGCGTTAAACCGTTGGCATAGACAGGTTGTAACTTAAGATATCTCTCGTGCAACGTATGGATCACATCAGCAAATATACTTACCACATATGGCATTCCAATCTTCCGACTCGTTACGCACATCATCTACAGCAGATCATGAATCATGATTGACTGGCCTAGTGCCTAGTTATGTGTTTACGTAATCTAATCTTGAGTACGTACAGTTTTTGGTTTTTGGTCAATAGTTCACCAAGAAAACACAATTCACTTGCGTTAACAGATGTACATGTACATTAAGCAAAAAAACAGAATCTATGCAAGAATAAACGGAATTGCGACTGGTCCAAATTTATCACTTAGTATTATTTATATCATTTTTTCTTATAAGTTGAAAATACAAGCTTGTCATTTTTCTTCAAGCACAAAAATACAGCGCATTAAATCTCGAATTTTTGTACTAATAAGAGGCTTAATACTACATACAGACCCCATAAGTCTTATAAAGCTCATTTATTGAACTGTCAAAGGTCAAAAAACCTCGATTATTAAGTGTTTTCTTATATTTGCAGACTTTGCTTACGTAAGCGGAAAGCAGATACTGAAAAACGCTACGTTTCTTTTAATCAAAATCGCCTCTCGGTAGCCAAGTTGGTTTAAGGCGCAAGACTGTAAAGGATTATCTGAGTTATCTTGAGATCGTGTGTTCGACTCACACCCGAGAGATTTTTTTTGCATCTAAATTTTTTCTACCCTAATACACTTTGAAGGCATGTGGTAGCCACTAAATGATCATGAGCGACCTGATTTGTACACAGAGTAGGCTTACCTCTATATTTTTTTGCTCTCTTTACAGCATTAGCCGTGTTTGTCTTTGACAATAAGGAATTACAATCATTTTGGTGGAAGCGATGAGATGTGGCATCTACCAAAAGGCCCTAAAAAAAACTTCACAGTGTATACCTTTATCAAAAATCTTTATCAATAGATATATATCAACAAGTAGTTAAAGATCAGAAGAACTTTGCCCTTACGGAGATGTCTAAAGAAGAAGTCGAAGCCAGTGTTGAAACCACTGAAACAGAAACTAGCCCAAAGAAGAGAACTTTGGAATCCGGTGAAGATTTGGAAATTGATTTAAACCAAACTGCTCCATTATCCAAGAAACAAAAACGTTTGTTAAGAAAGGGTAAATTAGATTTGGAGAAATGGGAAAAGAAACATCCTAAGGCTAAACCAGCTGTTGAAGAAAGTGAACATAAGGAGGAAAATGGTGAATCAAGCAAACCTGAAAGACCACAAAGAATCGGTGTTTGGATTGGTAATTTATCATTTGATACCACTAGAGAAGATTTGATTAGATTCATTACATTGAAGACTCAAGAACATGCTGACTACTCTGAAGATCTTGGTGATGATGAAGTTTGCAAAGTTTTGGAGAAAGATATCTTGAGAGTCAACTTACCAACTCAAGGTGCTAGTAAAAAAATCAAAGGTTTTGCATATGTTGATTTCCCATCCAAGAACCATCAATTATCAGTTATTAAGTTATCCGAACAACAATTGAACGGTAGAAACTTGTTGATTAAAAACTCCGAGTCATTTGAAGGTAGACCATCTAAAGAGGAAGCTCAACTTTCCAAGAACCCACCTTCAAGAATCTTGTTTATTGGTAACTTGTCATTTGACACAACCGATGAGATGTTGACTCAGCATTTCCAACACTGTGGTGATATCGTTAAGATAAGGATGGCTACTTTTGAAGATACTGGTAAATGTAAAGGGTTTGCCTTTATAGATTTCAAAGACGAGGAAGGTCCAACTCAAGCATTGAAAGACAAGAGATGTAAGAAATTACTAAACAGACAATTAAGAATGGAGTATGGTGAAGACAGAAGTAAGAGAACACCAAAGAACTTGAAACCAAGAGTGCAAGAACGTGAATCCAATGGGTATGAAGCCTCCACACCAGCTCCAGCTCCACAAGAGACTCAAGCACCAATGTATAGAGAAAGAAGCCAACCTTCCAAGCCAAGAAGAAACAGAGAAGCTAAACCTCAAGCCAGACCTAAATCCAGTGTTGCCCTAGCCGGTGCCCAAAGAGCCAGCGCTGCCATTGTTGCATCCAAGGGTAAGAAGACCACTTTTGATTGAGATACTGTACCATATATTTAGCATTGTGTACTTTATATGTCGCGAATCGGATTTACAGTTTTCAATTTTTACGCACATAATTTCTGTTTACGTCAAAAGAATGTGGAATTTTTAGGGAGAAAACGGATGTAGTGGCCGGGAAAGGGACAGACGTGTCTGTTTCCAGCTACTACAACGATACCCATTGGAATACCACGCTAAACTCACCAAGTAGCTCAGTGGCTCAGTGGATTCCTGCTTTCCCAGCGATAAGCCATGCGCTTTTTTGTTCTATAATTAAACTTTTAACGCAGCAAAATTTCGATCGATCGCGCATTTCGCATTTCTTAAAATTAAAAAAAAATGCAAATTTTGTAAATATTAAACACTGTGTGTGGGATTATTGGTACTGCGTACGTTGTGAGACCAACAGAATAAGCTGAAGAAGTAAAAGACTCATACGAGCGAGCTGTTTATTATTAGGCTGCTACACCGTTATTTGCGTCTGCTAGAGAAACACCAAGTTGAGACCAGTCTGTGTGGGACGGTTGAGCTTATAATCAAGAGAAAGTCGCCCGAATTCCATTTCTAGCTAGATTTTCTAAGCCGGAGACAAGACAACCACAAGCAGTTGAAAGAAGAGAAGGGTACGAGAGAACAGCAAACGGCAGTATCAGTTAAACCATAGTCGATCATTTAATCCATTTCATTAATCCCAAAGTGTCACACCAGTTTTCTCTGTGCTTTTTCAAACAAGAGATTATCCAGTTTTACATTAGAGCCAAGGAAATATAGTAAGAAATAGGCTACAATTAACAAGGTTTATCGGTTGAATTTAGAGAGAAAACCTATTGCAAAAAAGATGTCAAATTCAACATTATCACCATACTCATCGGCATTCACGTTGCTGGGCTCAACGAGTATAACATCGTTGTCGTCTAGTGACATTTATGATCAGGGGATATCAACTACATTACCAACTACATCCTCTACAACGGAACCATCAATATCAGTTGTCACACCAACCATCTCATCATTAAATTCACCAAGCTCATCTTTGGACTACTCTTCGATACTCATGAACTCATGGGCTGCTTCGTCCGCAGAAGAGTCAACAAGATCGTTCCATTCACACGTGAACTCTGATACAAGCTCAAAGACAACGACTACTTTATCGTCAACTGGAGAGGCAACAGGTACCACTAAATCGAGTTCATCGAAGAAGACTTCAACAAGTACATCCAACTCTGAAGTCATAATACCGCTACAGATAAGATCAGAGACAACCTCATCAAAACAAACCGCAAGTCAAACTACATCTTCTTCCACGTCCAAATCATCAAGCGTAACACTCACATCCAGCTCCACCACTGATGAGACATCATCGTCAGACGAATACTCGACCACGAGCTCATCAACACCTTCATCCACCACATTTGTTTATACCCAACATTACATACTGACAGCCGCCAAAACTACAATCACAACGGCGCTTCCAGTCTCGACGGTACTACAGGATCCATCAACATTCGCATATTCAACAGGCGCTACAGTGACTACAGACCTAGCGGTTTTCGCCAATTCTATCCAACTAACATCATCTACAGATTCGAAAACTAGTGATGATAGTAGCTCAAAGGGGAAAATTGCCGGGTCAGTTGTAGGCTCCGTTGCTGGTGTTGCTATAATACTTGTCCTACTGTGGTGGATATTGAAGAGAAAGTCAAAAAGATACGATGGTATGGATCAGAATTCCGAGAAGAATTCGTTCACACATTCTATTTCGTCAACTAGAAGATTAGAAGCTGATGAATACCAAGGTGCTAGTGGATATGGAACGTATCGTGATTATGCAGCAACAAATATGACTGCTTCAACTCAGGAGAAACCAAATGCCGCTGCATCTTTTGGATTCTTATCCAAGTTTAAAAGATCTTCATCTTCGTCATTACCTGATGAGATAGTACAGTACAATCACCGTACACCACCACCACCACCTCCATCAACTGCTCCTTCACAACAAAGACAATTACAACAGCAGCAACATGATCATCAATACACTCAAGAAGAGAACGATTTGGATGGATTAAACTCATTACGCTCTAGTATCCTTCATGGCCAGGAACTACCCACAAACAATTCATCTTCTATGAACAGTATACCACCTTCACAACGTTCAAGACTAATGAACAATCAACTAAGAACAATAGATACCGTTTATGAAGAAACCGAATCCGAGAGTTCCACATTGGCAAGATCCAATAGAAACTCAAGATCATTTAGAGGTAATAATGCTAATTCGCAACGTTATCAAAATGCAGGTTTGACCGCATACATGTCCACCACTGAGAACCCATTCGATGAACATCAAACAACAGCCACGGCTTCCTCAGGGAAATTCCCACCTCCACCTCCACCAACGAGGAAATCTGAACTAAGACAACAATTACAACCATTAGACAATGTCAACATGCTAAGCACGATGAACCATAGAGATAGAAACTCTATGCTATCGAATACATCGTCTTTCATATCGGAGTCTGATGAAGAGGATTCAAGTCTTGATGATGGATCCTTGGGTTCAATACAGATCGATATGGGACATCTTGATAGTGATGGTGCGGATGGCCACGGTCATCATGGGGGACATGATGATGATAGACATCATGCTTATTTTAAGGAGATTGTTTGAAGGTGATGATCTGATATTTATTAAGACTTTTTATTTTCGTTGGAAGTTTCTTTTACACGCAGCTTGTGTTTTCTATTCTTTGTTTAAATTAATTTTTTCAATAATACTCTGGTGAGAGATATTTACATAGTTTACTTCTTTTGCTTTTGGCCCTCTTTAAATCGCTTTTTTATAGAAATAGTCTTTTAAATATATACAGCTATTCTTTTGCTTTATAAGTGCAATTTACTGCGTAGCTTGGTCAAAAAAATATGATGCTTCCATTTCCAAATTCCTAAACACATCATGCCCATCTGTATAGTAAATAAAATAAAAATAATATATAGCGCCCCTGTTTCAACCTTGCAAAACATTCCCTGTTTAAACCTATATAGAAACAATATATCCAATTCTTAGCCAGCTAATTTCCTGAACCCCCTTTCTTTATAGGCTTCAATCACAATCTTGAAAATCCTGCACGTTTCTCATTCTTGCTATCCTCGGTATCATAATAACGTTCAACAGGAGCGATATCGGCAGTCTCCATGACAAATTTCCCAACTTTGTATTTTTGACTAGGTTGATCAGCACTAATGTACTTCCAACCAACATAAGCATCACACATTTGACACAGGGCATCACAAACTTCATACTTCCCAGTCAACATACTTCTCTTGGTGAGTGGACCTGTCTTGTAATTGACAGTTTTCCTGACAAGAAATGCATCACCGTGTTTCCCATGGAATTCCTATTGAAACCATTGTTAGTAAAAGTGACTATCATCATACATAGTATACAGGGATGTAAACTTACAGTGGATTCAATGTGATTTGACGTGAAGAGGTGCGTTCCACATTCGTTGCATCTGTAGATTGTTCTTTTCCCACAATTGTCTTCCAATTGTGAACTATACAAGAGACCCATGTTTCCTGTTCTGTTACTGTTCATAAAACTTGATGTACTCAACAATATAGTTGGTTGTTAGATTCCTTATCTTCCTATCAGCTGAGACAGAACTTCAAGGGTGAACCAAATTGAAGCGCCTTGTTGTAAAGTATTCGGTTCTCTTCTCAGCCCACAAGTCTTTGTTGTAAACTTTGGTATCCGCTCAAATATATTGATATTTAAAGTATTCTTAATCCCTCTTGTTTCTTGTCCTTTTAATTTGCCTCCAAATTGATTGTCGTTTATGTTAAATTTGGAATGTGATAATTATAAATAATTTAAAGACGAATGGGGAAAATTCGGAAAGTGACACATTTTGGGAATTTGCAGAACGTGTTCGCGGGTAGAATTTGAGTCACGTGAATTTGATCTGAGTTTCACGTGACAAGAAATCACAGGTGTCACCCGCTTTTCACTTTTCGTTTTTGGTTTTCCAATGATTTTTCACTATTGAATATAGATGCTACTTGAGTTGAATCAGAAAGATACGACAAAGAACGCTGCTGAAGACCTCCGTTGTTGCTAGGAATCCGCACATACACATCATAGCATCATGAGTCTCAGACTAGGATCATCCATAGGGGTGTTCTCCAGAATATCGAGCATAGCAAGCAGAAGTCTAGCGTTCCCAATCAGATTCCAATCTACAACATCTACCAATTTGTTTGGTGAAATCACAGAAGTCGATCCAGCGAAACAAAAGAAGAAACATCTCATGACTGATCAGTTGGAACAGTCCTCTGCACCTTTAGAAAGAGAAAAGATCACTGTTAAGACAGATAAAAAATTACAAGAATTCATAGGCCACGATCCAACAACTGCTATAGTGAAATACTTAAGTCCATTGAAACAAGAAATTTATAACGCCAATGTTGCCAAAAATGGTTTCTTTAAGAATGACTTTGCTGTTAAACTTCCAAATGGGGAGAGCTACAAATTACATTTGACTAGAAAGGAGATTGAAGCATTCGAACCAAGTATTTATTTGAAATCATATAGATTGAAAGGTTCTACCAAGAAAGCCACTGTTATCCTAAAACTTTTGAACAAATTGAATGCTAAAGTTGCCATTACACAATGTCATTTCAATCAAAAGAAATTGGCTAGAGACATTGGTGCTTTATTGACTAAAGGTTTGAAAGAAGCTCCACAATTAGGTTTAAACCCAGATGAATTATACTTGGATCAAATCTGGACAGGTAAAGATGGTGATATCATCAGAAGATGGGATATCAAAGCTCGTGGTAGAAACGGTGTCATCCATCATCCATACATCCACATTAGAGCCATTTTGAAAGGTCAACAAACCCTTAAGAGATTGGCTTGGGAAAAAGAGCAAAAGGAATTGAGAAAGAGCCCAGTCTTGTTCTTACCTTCAGATGCCATTCGTGGTAAACCACAAGGTTTATACAGATGGTAAGTTGTGGATTGCTTATTAACGATAAATTGTACATATATCAAACATTTAATTATCGAATGTAAATAAACAATATAAACTTCGATGAAATACTTGAATAAAAGTTGTAAGCATAAATTAGAAGGGAATAAATAATTGTTTATAAAATAAATAGTCGTTCTTTGGGAGCTGATTCCTGAACAAGTCGATATGCTTAACCGCAATAACTTCAATAAATAAGTAATAAATAAGGGCATCTTGTGCAAAACAACCAAGCCTGAGCTCCTTGCTTCAGTCTTCATAACCTTTCAAAGTCAAATCCCTCTTACGTTTTGGCACTATACCCATACAACACCGGTTAGTATCAAATCCTTAGCAAACTTGTTGTACTAATATACATACCTGGATACCCCATTGGAAGTGGCGTATGGTCCGGATACCAATACTTTCTTCTCAAGTCTGTGCCAAAGATAGACACAACCACCGAGACTACAACGATAGCGGATGGATAGAAGAGACTTGGTCTGTTATGGGCATGATAACGAAACCACTGAGTTCATAAGGGGGTTAGTAACTTTGATTTTTGGGGGTGGAAACTGCACAGTTAGGGAGTGGTCATGCTTACTTTGATTGGGGCCTTGTGGAAGACTGGATACTCTGGATTGACTGGTTTATCCATCTTTGCTGACTGTTTCTTTGACGATTTGAAGTTAGATCTTGTTGATACGTTATAGTAAAGTACGTGATCTTGACCTGACCCCAGTTTTCACGGATACTGGAAGGCTGGTAAGGACACATGACTATGAAGAGCCATGGCCCACGGCCGCCTGCATTAACAGCAGCTGCAATCATATCAATTGAATTACAATAGACCTATTACACAATCTATTACCATCCTACGAGGCATACACTTCAATTGTCTTGCAAAAACATCATTCTTTTTCAATAATATGACGTATATGTTACACATGTCTTAGATGACAATATTTTATTCATCATCTTCAGTATTCTCTAGATGGAATGGCTCTGGTAATGGTGCATCCTTGTTGTTCAATTGTCTAACGGTTTTGATAGATTCTATAGCTTCTTCTGGTTTCTTATCAATCAACATAACAACACCGCCATTACCTTTGAATTTTCTAACAGGAACAAATCTTTCATCCTTGTTGAATGAAATGTATTTCAATTGGTTAGGTAACACTCTTGTGACGTTTTCAAGTTTGAATGGTGTCTTGTAGTACTTCACTGTGTTATCTTCAACTTCTTCCTCGGTCTTACCAGTGGATTCTTTATCCTTTTCATCTCCCTTCTTACTTTCCTCTTTAGCCTTGGACTCTGGTTTTTCATCAACATCCATTTCATCTTCCTTTTGAGCCTTTTGGGATTTCTTAGCTCTAGCCTTAGCCTTGGCAGTGGTGGATAACACAGCAGTGGCGACTTTTTCAAATGATTGTTGAGTTTCCTCTTTAACATTTGGTGGATAGTCAAATAAGGATTTCTTGGAATGACAATTGATTTCAAATTTTGGAATTTTCAAATCTTCACGAACACCGATGATGGATGTTGGTGTAAATGCTAAACTTAAGAAATGGGTCAATGGGAACCAATACCAGAATTGTGTGAAAACGGCTAAACCAACAATAGCTTTAGTGTTCAAAGTACCAGTTGAACTGTTTTCCACTTGGATGGTGACATTACGACCACCAGCGTCTATTATACCTTGAGCCAATGCAGCACCAAATTTAGCCAAGGCATCTTGACTCTTGTTACCAATGACAGATGCGAATAATTCTCTAACTTCCTTCACTCTTGGATTAGTTTTTTCATTTTGTTGAATCAAAATCATTGAAAGAGCAATGAGAGCACCTTGACGAACAAAATCAACAGGATCTTTAGTTAATGGCATCAAGACATCAACGGCTTGTGGTAACCCACGACCAGCACATGAAATACCAAGGGCCATAGCGGTACCGTAACGAACGTGAGGATTATGCGATTCAGATAATAGTTCGACAATTCTTGGAACAGTTTGGTAATCACGGATTAAGACAAACCCTAAAGAGGTAACAGCTGCTCTTCTGACATTATCGTTAGAATCTGAAACGGCAACATGTAATAATTTCTTGATGGCCTTGTTGTTACCAGTACCAGCATAGGCTAGGGCAATAGTGTGAGCACCACCATAACGTAACAATGGATTTTGATGTTCTAGTAATTCTTCAATGATACTATCGGCTTGTTCTTCTCTACCATAGTTAACTAAAGAGATACCCAATGATAACCCACGAATGATGTTTTCATGTTGAGTTTCTTGAGCATAGGAAAGCATATCTGCTTGAACACTTTCGTTACCAGACCCCAACATGATTAAACCCATACCTAAAGCGGCAGCTTCACCAGAAATGGCACTGTCTGAGTAGAGAACAACTTTTAATTCTTCGTAAATTTCTTCATTACCAGACCCCATACCAGCAACACCGGTACCCAAGGAGGCACCATGTAAGATAACACCAACTTCATCATTACCAGCACTGGACCCATTTTCTACAACATGGTTTCTCAAGTAGTCAATAGTTTCTCTACCATGACCGGCAAAGATTAAACCTAGGGCATATAAGGAACCACCTTTGGTGTAGTGAGAACCTGAACTTCCTGGTAAGTATGGTTGTAAAATTTTTCTACCTTGAGACAAATTACCCTTGTGGATAACACCTAATGCAGCGGTAGTGGAGAATTTGGACCAGTTGGTAGCTTTACCTAACCATTCCAAATTGGATCTGAAGAAGGAGTCATCTGTGGTACCAGCGTGTAAGAAGGCGTTTTCAAAAGTGATGGCTGAATGGAACATGGAGTTTCTACCATCTAATGATTCTTTGGATTTGTTCAAGATTTGTAAATCGGTGTTGTTGTTCTTGTATAGGAAAGTAATATCAAAATCACAAGTTGGAATACCGGATAAGATCTTGACAATTTTGGAGATTGCTGGTGATGGAACGTCATTAGAAGCATTGGTTTTCTCTAGAGATTCAATGGTCTTGTCTAATAATTCTTGAGATGAAGAGTTAACCAAATCAAACGCCACTTGGTAGGCGATTAATCTATTATTGGTTTCACCAGAGTTCAACAAGTTTGTAAACAAGTGAACAGCCAAATCATGGTCATTTAAATTCACAATGATCTTGGAAACTATGAAGAAATCAGGGTTTTGTAAGTTGACAATGATTGAAACTAATGAGTTTAAAATTTTGGATCTAAATTGAGTGTTGGAGACAATTGAAGTGGCAATGTTTAAAGTGTAATTTATCAAACTCAAAACGTTTTCCTCGGTATCTTGTTTCAATTGGTCTTTGATAATGGTTTCCACAATATCTAATCTGTAACTGTCCAAGGATAACCCAATAACTGATTTCAAATCGTTTTCCTTGATAGCCTTTTGTAGCATTCTTTCGAAAATGTTGGTCAATTGTTGTGAGATTTCGACATTGCTTGATTCATCTTCGTATTTAGCCTTTGATAATTTGATATATTGAGCAATTGCCTTGGAAATGATGGTTTCAACGTAGCCTGTCTTTTCATTAATGTCAAATGCATCATCAGCGACAAGGGCGAATTTAACGGCGGAATCGTAGTCAACCAAGTTATAATAAACCTTTGAAGCGATCAATGCTGCCAATTTTCTCTCTTTAAAAGATTCATCTTCGTATAACTCTTCAATTTCCAAGATACTGTTGGCGATTTCTGACCATAATTCATCAACAACTTCGTTAATAGATTTCAAAGCGTATGTTTTCAAGTCGAGATCTTGTTCACTCAACAGAGCCAAATATGGGGCTGCTGTGCTTGCGGTTGCCATTGTGTCAGTTCAATTATGTCACGAATTGGCCTCTGAAAGCTTGTATGTGTTCTTTAAAAGATGCTAATCCAGTTGCAATCCTTGAACTGTTCCAGATCTTTAATGGCTGAATTGCCACCAAAGAAGTCGATTGTTGATTCCTAGATTTTCGAGTTTTCGTATGGCCTCCAGAACGCATTCGCGGAGGGTAAGAGCATTTACAGAATGAATTCGCGAATAATAGAGTCTATACTGAATTATAATCTCTTGGTAACAGTTTAAAAGAGGGTTTATAAGGGTATTTATCTTACTGTTTGTGCACATAAATATCAGGAGACGATGAAAGTATTTATCAATAGGTTAAAGGGCGATTCGTTTGCGCTGGAGGTGGAGCCCTCAGATACTATAATGCAAGTTAAGATACAGATTGCACAGAAAGTGAGATTTCGCATGGCTCAACAAAAGTTGTCCTTTAAAGATGTCAGACTGGATGATAATGACCTAAAGCTTGAAGACTATGGAGTTACTGAGGGATCGGTCTTAGACTTGGTACTTGTGATGTTCTGCTTAAGACGTCCTTCAAAAATTGAAGATACTGCATCCGCATCGTGATGTACATATAGCCCTTGAAACAGACCCAATGTGGTTTAGAAGCTTGTTCCACCCCTTGTGATCCCAATAATAACGTGGTTAAGCGTTGGTGATAAAAATCTACTAAAGGGTCTTTCAAAGCGGCAGATGATAGGGTACTCCTCTCATGGCATCCTTGGTGAACAATTTAGATTATGCATCGATTGTTACCATATTATCGCTTGGTACATAAATACCATGTAGCTAAATACTTACAGCAATACCTTATCTATAATTTACTTTACTGATAATTGAGTGTTTCGTACTGCTTTAACTCCCTAGCAGTTGATGTAAAATATGGCATAATGCTGCTCTTCCCAAAATACTGGGGTAAATCTCCGAATTTCGCTTTTTCAGTATATTATCACGATAAATTGATTGATATCTCGAGCTATAAGAAAGATCGTCACTCCCCAGAGCATATAAGCATTAAGTCATAATGTCTCGCTTCCTAGCAAATGGAATAAGAGGTTGTCGTACTCTGTCAGCCAGACATTTGAAGCTCAGAGACTTAAGCATTGGCTCTTCCCGTTATGCAACTACTGCTAGTAACCGAGTGATAATTCCTGGACAACGCATCATCAAAGAGCAAACAACGTACAAGCAGCTTCCTGATGACTCTATGTTCATTGAGAAGTTCTATCCCGAGTTGAAGATGTTCCAAGAAGAGATCATCAATAATAAGGGGATAAGTGCTAATTGCTTCACTGATTTCGAGAGAGATCCTAATGAATTGATACACGAATTGGAGATGTTTATCGAAGTGAAAGTGAGACCTGACTTACCACAGATTAAATATGAAAGGTTTGATGAATTCTTGAGAAACGTTAAAACAACGTTGATCTTGAACGGTGGTCATCCGATGATTTTCGATATATTGTTACAGAGCAAGGCGCATTTTGATGGGTTCAATAGTAATAAGAAGAAATAAACAATACATAAAATCATTATTAATACAAAGAGAAACTTGTTTTATTATTGTATTTCTATGGTATATGCCAAAAAACGTTGAGTAGTTGGCTCATTATTGCTATCTATGATTATGTTAAAAAATGTGGACGCGTGTAAAGAAAAAACAATGTGACGTTCAATATCACATTGACAAGTCTGTTAAAGACTTTGAATTGAATGGAAGACGGTGTATGTGTATGTGTGTTAGTGGATGGGCGTAACAGACTTAATATAGTAATCTGACACCAATCTTGTATGGAGTATTACTCAATTCTTCATACAAGGATTTGATTTCACCTTGACTGACATCAGAGATATCAGCAATCAAGTAGGCAACATCACCACGAGAATCGGTAAATTGCTTGTCAATGTTATGTTCACCCAAAATGTTGTTAACAGTTTTCAAGACACCAGGAACGTTTTGATGGATATACAAGACTCTGACAACGTTTTCTTGGTTCAAATCAAGAGCTCTCAAAGCGACTTCTGGGAAGTTGACAGCACCGACGGAGGCACCTTCGTTAATGTATTTGGTTAAAGCGGTACCAACTTCAACACCAATGGCGGATTGGGCCTCTTCGGTGGAACCACCAATGTGTGGAGACAAGATAACGTTTCTCAAACTAACTAATTCAGATGTCCATGAGTTTAATTCATCACTGAAAAGACCAGCACCGTTTTTAGCTGGTTCATGTGGGTAGACATCAAGGGCAGCACCGGCAATCTTACCAGATTTCATGGCAGCGACTAAAGCTGGGATATCAACAACGGTACCTCTTGAAGCGTTAATAACGTAAGACCCTTCTTTCATAGCGGCGAATTGTGGAGTGGATAACAAATTCTTGGTTTCTGGTAATTCAGGAACGTGTAAAGAGACGAAATCGGACTTGGATAACAATTCATCCAAAGTGGAAACTTGTCTAGAGTTACCCAAGGCCATAATCATGACAACATCGTAGTACAAGACATTCATACCAAAAGCTTCAGCCAAGACGGATAATTGGGACCCAATGTGACCATACCCGATAATCCCCAAGGTTTTACCACGAACTTCCCAACATTTGGCACTGACTTTGTTCCAAGTACCAGTGTGCAATTCGATGGAACGATCACCCAATTGTCTGGCAAGGGTGATGATCTCGGCAATGACCAATTCAGCAACGGATCTAGAGTTGGAGAATGGAGAGTTGAAAACGGCGATACCCTTGGAGGCAGCATATTCCAAATCAACTTGATTAGTACCGATACAGAAACAACCAACAACGACCAAGTTCTTAGCATATGACAAGACTTTTTCAGTCAATTTAGTCTTGGATCTGATACCGATAGCATGGACATTTTGGATTTTTTCAATCAATTCCTCTTCTGGTAATGAACTCTTGTAAAATTCAACTTGGTAACCTTGACCGTTGAAAATGTCAATAGCAGTTTGGTTAACGTTTTCCAAAAGCAAGATCTTGATATCCTCGGTGTTGAAAGGTTTCAAGGCCTTAGCTTGATTGGCAGAGGCTGAGAAGCTTCTTGAACGGAATTGGTTTTGTAAATATGATTGAGTTGGAGATGTGGAAACAGCATTTGGAGAACCACCAACAGTGGCTCTTTCGAAAGCGTTTTGCAAGTTTTGGATTTGTTGTGGAGAGGCCATTATGGTGTTTTTTTCTTGATGGATGTCTATGTCAACACTAGGACTCAATTGTATGAAACTTCAAGGAGGATCACCAAGGTTCATATATAAATACAGTCTAGTTTAAATTGACCTCATATATCTTAAAAATTTTCCCGGGTTGACTCATGCAAACGAACACGATTCACGAAGCACGCTACGCCGGTGTGCACGTACCACCGGTCTTAACTATGTGTGAAGTCACGTGGATGTGTGTGATCTTAGGGCTTTGGAATCGCGCTGCTCAGCAAGGGCTTTGAAAGATTTGGTGGTGTGGTTGGTGGTGATTATTGAATTAATTGATTGTAGTTCTGGTGGATCTGAGCGTTGTGTGTTTGGCAGCGTAGCACGGTGCTTTTTTCTGGGTGTGCAAAGGGTTCCAAAAGCGCTGGACGTAAAAGTTTGACATATACGCTCGGGAACGCTGACTCTGGTAAGAATGGGCGGGAGATGGGCAGACTCTGACTCACAAGTGACTCCGGTTGGGATTGGAAAGTGACTCTGGAATTGTGTCAATATAAACAATAAACAATAACAAATTACAATCATAGATGATAGTAATAGAGAAATCATTATTACGACATACGAGAATAGACAGAGCCAGTCCAAAGACAAGGTCTTAAATTTTAATTACTCAGATTACATATTCACAGATCACCGTTTATTTACATGCACCTCAATTACCACCAGGCACAACTCTAAAAGAAAGAATATCATTCTTACCCACATCAACAACATCATCTTCGCTCACACGCACACCACCAACACCTTCGATAGCAGCAATGGTAACATCTCCCATGATCTGTCTAGCGACTTTACTCACAGGTGTACCCCTTCTGATCAATGTACAGTCTCTAAACACATAGGCTCCACTCCCACTGGTATAGTTGGAAATGTTTCTAACACTGTACACTGGGACCAGTTGTAATACTTCTGTAGCGGCCTGCAAGACTTGTACAACACCAGTGGAACCAAATCTGTACAGTATCAAGTCTCTAATGTTCTCTAATCTGTTCATCAATTTCTCATCCATAGGTTTCAATTCTTCATCATCTGGTAAGTCTTCTTTAGTATCAACAAACTCAGTACCTTCCTCGTACCTAATATATTTTTGCTTTGCCAACTTCCTCAAGAAAACCTCGGTAATGGCACTTGTCAAAACGGCTTTAGTCTGTGGGTATTTCAACAAGATCTTGGAAACGTTCTTATCACTATCTGGATGATCAATCTTGTTTAGTGCCAATACTGTTGGGAATTTTTCAGCCATGAATGCCTTGACGACTCGTGTTATAGTTTCTTTATCCCAATCTTCCAATTTACCAACATCTGGTACACGATCCATAGCTCTTGCAATCATCGTACCGTTAGCACTATACCCGGCAAATTGTGTCAATAATGTATCCACTACACTAGACTTAGTAGCTGTGTGACGTCTAACAATACTGCCCCATCTCTTCTCCAAATTCCCCTCGATCCATAATCTGATTTCATCTTGTAACCATTCTACATCTGACAATGGATCATATCCTAAAGTGGCCTTACCCTCAGCATCAGTGGACCCACTAACATCAACAACATGGATCAATGCATCTGCTTGACGCAAATCATCCAAAAACTTGTTACCAATCCCTCTACCCAAATGGGCACCAGGAACTAAACCTGCAACATCTAGTAATAACACTGGGATATGACGAGACCCATCTTTACACCAACCATAGTTTGGTTTACATAGTTTTTGCTTCCCGAATCTCGAACAGGCACAATCGAGTTTCAAATAACCAGTTGCCTTGTTTGGATCAATGGTGGTGAAGGGGAATGCACCAGTTTTAACTGCTGCATCTGTCAAACTGTTTAAACTAGATTATACCATTCATGTTAGTTTTTCAAGTCTTAAGATACTGACCAAGGAGACTCATACACACGTTGTTGACTTCCCACTGGAAGGCTTACCCACAATACCGATCAATGGATCTCTAGCCATCCTTAAAATGTCACTGCAGTTCTATGTCACTTCTAATAAATTTCCAGCTGTTGACGGTATCTGTTGATGATATAAGGTTTGTATTTTTTTTCCGGACATTGTGGTGTCCGGGTGGAGGGCCTTATATGCCAAACGTACAATGTCTCCACTTTTTAAGGACAATAGAGAAACCTTACGATCTATAAGTCCCAGAGTATCCATAGGCTCAAAGTCAATCAGTCGAAGTCATGGCTTTGGGAAGTAAGGTGAAGTTCAGGTTCCACTTCCATGATCCTGTCATATTCTGGTTCCAGCCACAGACATCATTGATAAATCAGTTGATTTTCAAAGAACAATCAAGGGATTTGATCCCACCAGCACAAGAGATTCAATTACAAAGGAAATTTAAAGAGGTTATGCATTATCAATTAGACAGTGCTAGAGATGATAATGCCATAAAGTCCCTTTGGAAGAAAATCTATGCTCCATTCTTATCCGATGTTGACATTAAAAAGTATTTGGAGAATTCTGCCGTTGTTAACCAGATAAGAATTCATCTAAATGGGAAGTTGCAAATGAGAAGGGACGCTTTACGGTTGATAAGAAGCCTTTCCCGAAGACCGGGGTATGGTGTTGACTCAATGAGTATTGTGAGAAGTGACTACTTGAGAACTTTGGGGCAATTGGATCATCACTATTTGAAAACTATTAATAATGTTTCTAAAAGATCGAATGTCCCCTTGTTACAATCGGTTTTGATATCAGATATCATATCACACGATGCTAAAAGTCTAGAGGTGCTTCAGCAACATCAAGCAAGATTCCCTGATGACGGATCACAAGATTATCTGGTAATCAACTCGCCACAATGCGCAGAGGCTTTAACATCATTAATCTTGAACAACTCGGATATGAAAGTCATCTTGGTGACTGAACCTTTCTTCCAAACACCAACTTCAACCTTTGCAGACTTGGTATCCGAATTCCAAACCGCTCAAGGACAATTGGATATCAGTAAATGTCAAAAGATCCAACAAGAGTTGCAAAACATGCGTCAGATCGCTGTGAAAGACCTAGGTGAAGTGCAACAACTTATGGAAGTAATGGAGAGCGACGTGACACCAATCAACAGATTCGTACAGAATAGTCCAATGGTGGGTAATTCTGACATCAAGTCTCGTAACTTCTGGTCAGACTTGGAACAGATGGAACAGGGGATCTTGGGTAGTTTAGAGTCGAGACATGGCCCAAGACTTCATTGAACCTTATTTATTACTAACTATTTATCTACTATTTATTGTCTATTTATTATATTTATTACCACATATACACTTTATTTATTCAAACAACAATTTACTAAGAGAACCCTATATTGCGTATAGTATGTTATGGTAGGGTCACACCTCTTATTCCCGCGAATTCATTTTTTTTTCACTCTCAAACGTCGAACTATAAAAGGATTGCGAAAGCCACTTTTTCAACTTGTACAAAATTCCCTTTTAAATTTCCTCACCAGCCAGGAGATCAATATCAACATATAAAACTTATATCGTACATGGCCCTTGCCTTTTACCAGAGCCATCCGGGTATTGTCTTCGCTAATGGCTGTCTCATGTCATTTTTTGGAACTTGTTTTCATTTTTGTATGGAATCTTTTCATACGAATCTGACCTTTATCCCCCCTTTTTTTAAATTGATAATTATGAGTTCATGATTGGAGTTTAAAAAGTCGGTGTTGTTAAGTCCACCTTAAAAGTTTTGAGATGTAAAACATGTGCTGGGTATGTTATTTTTAGACGGGGTGCGCTGAGAAACTACACTCTTGGAGGTAAGTCTCACTTGAGCTTTGTACGTAAGTTTATACTTTATGGCATCAGACATACTTCATATCTAGATTCTATATACTACGTAGCTTAGGTTCACCACCTGGCTCCAGATCCAATACAGAATGTAAACCCTCCCCCTGTAGATCACTCAACTCGACACGATCTGGCAAAGGCCCAGGCTCCCAAAAGGCCTGAACATTCCGAGATCTCCTACTCCTTTGGGAAGTTATTTCGATTTTTGGCGTTGTTTTTCATTTTTTTTTTTTTTTTTAATTTTAGTGGGCCTTGAAAAAAAAACAAAAACATGAGATTGAGTTCAGTACTTGATCTCGGTTCTTTTACTGGTGAAGAACAGGGATCTAGGTACTAAATACTCGTGGATCGGTTCTCATTTGCTAGAAATCATCAAGTGGAAGGCTCATATAAGGGACCATTGCAGATCAGCTCTTAGCTTATACCAAATCTTTTACATCACGTCGCTGCAAGTCAAGACTTCACGGGTAAACCTCATTATCATCGCTCTCTATATTCCATTCTAGAAACTGATACGTTGAACGCGTCTTCAAAGGTCAAAACAACACTGAATGAGATATACAAGTGACTAGCTATACCAAGTCTCGATTCAATACGCTCCTTACTTCTCAAAAGAATCATTTTCTCCTAAAAGATACACTTACCGCCGGTCAAAATGTCCTTCAGCTACACTCCAGTGACATCCACAACTTCACAACAACAAAGCACAAGTTCAAGCATTCACGCTACGCTCATAACGTCGTATGTTGATCTCAGAATAAGAGCTACTTCTTCATCTTCAGACTCTGAATCCGCTTCAAAGACCTCGTCTACAAGCTCCACAAAATGTACGGGGTCGAAAGAGCAGTGTGAAACTGGTACTGATACCAACAATGCTACAACTATTGGGTTATCCATCGCTATCCCCTTGTTTTTCTTTCTTTCAATCATTGGATTCTTCATGTGGAGATCATACAAAAAGGGTAAAAAGGAAGCTGAATCTGATGACGATCCAGATTTCTATGGTGAAACCACGATATTACCTGACTATCCAACTACGAAAACAGTGGGCGGTAACAATGGTGCTGCTCCAGGTGATGTTATGAATGATAACATGTCCTTCTATTCCAATCCTTTCGCTAATGATTCCGCTCGTTACCCTTCAAATGTCATGAATAATGCAGAGTCATTGAACCAAGCTCACATGAGAGCTACGTCGGCTAGTATGCAACAACAAAATTCTGTTGAACCTTTCAAATTGCCTTATCAGCACACACTTGGCTCCCATGCCTCTTTGGACACATTCGCTAAAGAGATGGGCTCCGAGTATCCTGCTTATCGTATCCCATCCACTGCTGATTCTCCATACGCTAACAATAGAAGTGCCAACTCAAGTTTTGTGAATGTGAATAAGACAGCACGTAATGGGAATGGCAATGAAAAGACATATTCGATGGAAGCTCCAACTACTGATTCTTCAATGTCCTACAAGGAAACGAAATTAAACCCTGATGAATCAAGATTACGTCAAAGTTTAACATCTGATGAAGATCAATTTGAAGACTCCATTGACCATTTGAACCCTGATATGCAACAACAAAGATATCCAAACCATCAAAGACAAGTCAGTGATGTCTCATACATCGATGAGCCAGAAATTTTGCAAAACTCATTTGAAGCTGAGACTCCTGAACTGTCAAACAAAGGTGTGAAAACTGTTACTGCCCCATTAAATGACGTTCAACAACCTGAAGAGGAAGACAGTGAAGATATTAAGAGAATGAAGAGTGTTTATAACGTCTATTTTGACAGAGAAAATTCTGTTAGAAAACCAAATGAACCATTGCCTCAATCCGAAGTTCCACCTTTACCATCTGTTAATGTTAATTCTGCCCATGCATATGAATTGCAAGCTGAGCAACAATATGAAGATGAAGAACAGGACCACGTTGGTGATATTTCCATGGGGAGTTTGGATCCAAACCAAAATGAAGAAGGTTATTTATCAGCTGCTCCACAACTGGAAGAATCAAGCAAACACAAGAATAGAGCTGTTTCGTCCATTTACTCCACTATTCCATTAGCACAATTTGATGAACAACAACAACAACCAGTGTACCATCAACAACCACAACAAGCATATTACCCACAACAGCATCAACAACCATACCCACCACAGCATATTTACCAAGCACCATATGTGAATCAAAGAATACCATCATCTCCACAAATGTCTCAAGGCTCATTTGTCTCACAACAACAACCTCCAAGACCTTTGAAACCTTTGAAAACAGTTCCAACACCAAGTAAAATCGATTACGATGCTATTGTCACTGAAACTGATTTTGCTCCAAAGAAATCATTGACTTCAGGTTCCAAGAAACCAGATCTACACATCAAACCTTTCAACCCATTACACATTTCTGATCAAATTTTCACTCCAACATCCCCAATCTCACCATCAACAAACCAGTTCCCACCACAACAAAACGCCGCTGGTGGTGCTTACTATCAACCACAATACACAAGAGATATCACACCTCCATCTCCACATCATATCAGACAAAGTATCGTCATGGTGGATCCTGTGGAGATTGGGAAACAAAAAATTTACAGACCTGCTGGTTCATTCTCACAATATAACCAAAATGAATCCAACTCGAGAAATGGAAGTTTCACAAGTCAATCTGGATTCGCACCAAACGGTTATCCAGTGGCTCCATTCAGTAGTCAAGCCACTTTCAATGCTTCGAGTACTGAAGAGTTACCAAGATCTGGTAGTAAGGCTGATTTGAGATTACAATTAGGTTCAAGTGACAATTATAAAAACATTTGAAGTGCACGTGAAAATGATTTATTTTTTTAGACTTCTTTTTTAGACATTCATATAGATACCCCCATATTCAATTCATAGCAACCATTCATCGACTGTCTTTGTATTCAAGTAGTAAGTAAAAGTCGCTCTACTATGGTAATGTAATATATGCCAAACCAATTATATATTATGCACAAAGGCACACTAGTATACACACACAGCTACCAAACTCCCGGATAATCGCATTCAAGCCAAATCAAAATCATCAATCTTGTTTCTGTATTTCAACAAGTTTTGTTTAATCTTACTTGAATCAACCCAAGTCAAATAATCCTCCATAGTTCTAGTAACCAAATATGCCGGGTCCGTAATGACATTTGGCCCAACTCTGACATGAC
Source organism: Hansenula queroliae (assembly GCA_030674255.1). NCBI lineage: Eukaryota > Fungi > Ascomycota > Saccharomycetes > Phaffomycetales > Wickerhamomycetaceae > Hansenula > Hansenula queroliae. The sequence goes on from JAJLXP010000031.1 coordinate 51,358, forward strand.
CTTGTTCCACAAAAGTCACAGCATCACTCATACTCTCAGCCATCTTCAAACGACACATAACAGTGGCAATACGACGACGACATAGTGCACTGACTGTTACTTTATTTTCCAAATCGGACACTTTTGATTTTGTAGCCAAGATACCCATGGAGTATAGTTTTTCCAGTAGTAGTTCTTCATGTTTCAAACGAACTGGATCATTTGGAGGTAGAAGAGATAACTTGTGGGCCAATTTACGGATCTCACCACAGATTTTGTTATATTTATGATAATCTTCACGATTTTGTATATGGTATGTTCTCATCACCTGAGCATCTCTGTGACCTTGATCTTGTTTCCATTCTAGGAAATCAACTTTCTTCAAAAGTTTCTGTTCATGATGTTTCAATTTTCTAACCATTTTAGCTGATCCTTGTATCCTTCTGTCCTGCAAATATTAGGAACTTGAACTCTATATGCGATGAGCTTTCTGCTTATAATTTTTCATCATGTCGCGAATCCGTTTTACAAACTTGGAGAAGAAATCCGGGAAAATCTTACCCTCGGTACTGGAGCTTTACTATGGAAAATTATGCTGTTGAAAAATCGATTTGGACATAATGGAAAAGGTTGAATCGAAAGAGATCAATTATCACATCTTTATCAAGAAACAGAGACCATGTTGGGATTGAGAGCTGGTATTCAGTCTTCTAGAAGACTATTCTCCAGCAGTGCTATACGACCATCACATATTGGGTCCGCCCCAATCTACTTACCAGAAGAAGTCAAATTTCAAATAATAAACCGTGATGAACTTAGAACCGTTAGAAAAGGTAGAAAAGTCCTGAAATTCGATAGATTCTGTAAAGTTTCAGGGCCAAGAGGTGAACTCGACGTTGAACTACCAGAGTTTTTGAACATAGCTGAAGAACAAGGCAAGGTGACGCTAACAATCAATGATACCAAAAATAAAGATCAAAAGGCATTTTGGGGGTTGTGTAGAAGTTTGATAGATAACAATGTCATTGGTGTCAGTGAAGGTCATTTGGCCCTTCTAAGACTTGTTGGTACCGGTTACAGAGCTCAAGTTGAAGATAGACCAGATGGAACCCAATTTGTCTCTTTGAAAGTTGGTGCTTCCATTCCTCAAGGGTTACCAGTTCCAGAAGGTATCAAAGTTTCATCCCCAGTCCCAACCAGAGTGGTTATTGAAGGTGCAAACAAGCAACAAGTTAAATTGTTTGCTGCTAACTTGCGTAAATTTCGTCCACCTGAACCATATAAGGGTAAAGGTATTTATGTCGACGATGAAACCATCAGAATCAAAGATAAGAAGATTAAATGATCTGATAGAATCGTACTACAACTGGCTGTCAATGTTGATTTCAAGCTACATGATTTGCTATTTAGCTGAAACGCATCAAATTGCGAATTATCGTTGAATATAATGCCGTTCACTTACTACCGAAATACCATAAACAAAAACTCAAAGAAACATGTATATAGATGGAAATACAGAAGTCAATCACCAGCATGCCCACGTAGAACACTGTGCTTCTCTACGTTATAGTAGCTCAGTGGGCCATAGATAACTGGTAATTCATACCCGCGGCCCGCGGCAGACTTCTTCCGCGAATCGATACCCGGTCGAAACGCTACCTTTTTTTTATCCACTGAAAAACTATACTGAAAGTGATCTTGAATCGATTTGTACAATTATAGGTCCATCAATACTCGCCAGATCACACACACAATGAGCAGTATATGGGGTATAAGCAATACGCTATTGAGAAGACTACCCTTTGCGGCTCTTCAATTTCCAAAATTCACCCGTCATGGTGCTTCATTAACCAATCCAAGTGCCGTTGCAAAGGTTGTTCCAACTGCACCAATTCAACATTCTCCAGAAATGGCTAGACTTAGAAAGAGATTACCACTTCGTCCTGGTTTGATTGCTTTAAAGCGTGGTATGGCTTCATACTTTGACAAAGAAACCGGTGAGCATTATGGTGTCACCATCTTACAAGTTGACGCCGTGGAAGTTTTGTTAACAAAGACACCAGAAGTTGAAGGGTTCTACGCTGTTCAACTAGGTTATGGTAGAAAATCTCCTTACAAGACTACAAGACAATTATTGGGTCATTTCGCTAGAGCTGAGGTCAATCCAAAATCTTGTATTAAAGAATTCAGAGTCAAAGATGCCTCTGGGTTATTACCAGTTGGTACCGAATTAAAAGCTGATCATTTCCAACCAGGTCAACTAATAGATGTCAAAGGTGTTTCCAAAGGTAAAGGTTTCGCAGGTGTTATGAAACGTTGGGGTTTCAAAGGTTTAAGAGCTTCCCACGGTACCTCTGTTATGCATAGACATGGTGGTTCTTATGGTCAAAATCAAGATCCAGGTCGTGTTATCAAAGGTAGAAAGATGCCTGGTCGTATGGGTGGTAAAAACAATACAAAGCAAAATGTCAAAGTTGTTGAAGTTGATGCCGAAAATGGGTTCTTGTTGGTGAAAGGTGGTGTTCCAGGTCCAATCAACAGTTTTGTCAAGCTCCAAGATGCTATCAAACAAATCAAACAAACTGATTAAGTAGTTGATGGTGTGTTAAAGCTGCATGTTTCATAGTCATGATTATTTAAGTAAAACAGAAGAGAAACAACTTGTAAATATAAATTTGGAAATAACTCAAGCATGTAGGTTAACACATTATATATAGGAGATCAGTAAAGAAGATAGCGGTATTACTCAATGTACTATACAAAGACAACTGTACTAATATTGTGTTATATATTTACTCTCTCTATACAGGGGAAACTTTTGAAGGTGGCATCAATAATTAAAAAAAATCAAAAAAACTTATCAACGCAGTAAAATTTGATTCTAATTTCCTATAAGCAACAAAGATTGTAGTGTGTGGGAAAGACAGGATCGGTTGAATATCACCTTAATCATCATCCAATTCGGATGGTTTCAATAAACCACCAACCTTGGAGGCTCTTTCCCTTTCTAAACGTTGTTTCTCAGCTAACTCGTATTCACGATCTTCAGCGAACAAGTAATCAGTGGCATCACCACCGTATTGTTTGATTTGAACCAAGAAATCACGTAAGGTACCTTTAAATTTAACTTGATCACGATGTTGAGCAACAAGAGCTTTCAAGAAGTTTTCAACTTGTTGAGGTTGTAAATGTGGGAAGGCATTGATCAACATGTTGGCCAAATACTCATGTAAGAACATGGCATTGGAAGTACCAGCTGGTGCTTGATCAGCTGTATACAATGGTTCTGTAATAACGTTACCTTCAACTAACTCGATCAACTTAGACAACAATTGGGATTGCGCTTTGAAACCGGCCTTGTGGTCAGAATCAGTGATAACATAGAATGTATCAGACAAGATTGGGAAGTAAAAGTTTTGATAGAAAGCAGTAGTGAATGGAGTAGTACCCAATTTTTCAACGTTCTTCAACAATTCCAAGGCAAGACTCAAACCACTACTTTCAACTTCTCTGTTGTTGTGTTTGAAAGCCCACAAGATAGCGTTGACCAACAATTGGAAGGCATCACCGGATAATTGAAGCAAGGCATTGAATGCTTTCAAATCAATTTCACGTAGCAATTTGTAGAATTCCACTCTATGTTCAGGGTATTCAGTGAAATCTTGGTTGATCATACCTAGAGTTGGTTCAAAGACATTTTGCAAGATCAAAACAACACCTTCTGGAATCAAATGACCAACTTTGGAAACAACAGTAGTCAAACAGTTCAAAACTTCAGCGTCACGAGCATCTGGAACATTAGTCTTATAGTCGTCCAAGATGGTGGTTAACAATGGTTCAACCAAAGTGGAAACAATTTGTTGCAAGTTTTCACCCTTGGAGATGTAAGCTTCAATCAAGTGCAAGATTTCCTTCTTGATAGTACGTAAACCTCTGACTTTTGGTGTCTTAGTAGCAATTAAACCATCTTTAGCAACAGAATCTGAAATCATGGTGGAAACAGCCTTGTACAAAGACAACATGTTTTCGTAGATCATACCCAATTGAGTGTAGAAGCCTGGACCTAATGACTTACAAACTGAGACGTTAGTCTTGATGATGTTAGCAATGATCTTGACTGTTTCAGGGTTAGTCAACAATTCTGGATCTTGACCTGCTTGGTTAACGATAGTGTTCCAGGCCAAGTTTGGCAAGTTCATCAAATCACCTAATAAACGGTCTCTAACCGCTGGTGAAGTTTGGGCACCAATGATATAACCACATGCTTCGTAGAAAGTGTGAACTTGTTGTGGTTGTAAATCCTCAGTGATCAATTGGATGTTCTTGATGATTTCATCGATAAATGGCTCTGATTCACCTTGTTGTTGGACAACAAAATGACGACGACATTTCAAAGTGATCTTGATGAAAGTATCACAAGCCATATCTTGAACACCTTCATGAGTTTCATGCATAAATTCAAACAACTTGTTGATAACAGTTTTCAAAAATTTCCAGTGTGCTTTCAAGAATCTAGGATATTGACCAACAATGTACATGATGTTAGAAGCAACAACAGCTTTGTTATCCTTACCACGTTTCATTTCAGTTAATGCCAACAAATCCTTGATAACAGCGACAAGGAATCTTTTTTCCATTTCTTCATTCATAGTACCAGAGATGGAACCAATAGCCCAACACAAAGTGTTGATGTTATGCCATGACCATTCTGAACCATCAATTTGCTTGGATAGTTTTTCACTCATGATTTGTTCAGTGTCAACAACATCCAAATGGGTCAAATAGACCAAAACTTCTCTCATTGTTTTGTACAATGTGATAGTGTCACTTTCCTTGACGAATTCACGAACAATTTCACCTTCATCATTTTGGACAACCAAGACTTCCTCTGGTTTTGCCATGGATTCAATAATGACAAGTCTCAATTCTGATAAAATATTGTTGTAAATGTGTTTTCTCAATGGGTATTTGTTTAATAACTCTGGATTTGGAGCACCACCAGCACTGGTTGAAGACAACGCTTGACTGTAACCTAGTTGCATTAATGGTGATAACTCATTAGCTGGTAGTTGTTGGACTTCAGTGTGTAAAGTGCTAACCAATCTACTCCAGTAGTCCAAAGTGGTTTTGAACAATTCCCTTTCTTCGATCTTGGACAATTCAATCAAGTATTGATGAGCGGTTAACAACAATTCTCTTTGATCTTCTTGAGCTTCAAGGGCCAAGACATGATTAGCCAAGAATGTACAGATGAACATGGCAAGATCTTGTAAGAAAGCTTGATCATTAGAGTTTGCAACTTGGTATGAACGTCTCAAGTCAGATTTTGGTGGAATAACAGTGGCAATGTGAGTAATTGAGTTTTTGAACATTTCCACAAATTGAGCATCATAGTTTGGTGAGGTTAAAGAGGCAACTTCAGTCAAACATTTTAAAGTGATAGCTCTTGTATCTTCTGAAGTTAAGAATTTGTTTGTTAATAATGATAACAAATCAGTTTCAAAAATGTAGCCCAATGGAATCCATTGTAAGTATTTTAAAAGAGATTTCAATGTGGCGACAATCAAAGAAGGTCTGTTAGCCTTATCTAAGACTTCGTAACACAGTTTGAAAATTTCGGAGAACTCTTCACCCATTCTTGTTTTCAAGTTTTTAATTTTGGCTTGGGTCAATTGCTCAGCGGAGAAATCAAAGACTTCTTCTGATAACAATTTCAGGATGACCATGTTATTTTCACAAACATTGAACCCGGCTCTTGAAGATTGAACAATTTCTGGGATGAAATCTGGCCAATTTTCTGGCCATTCTTGTTTTAAAATTTGAACCAAGGTTAAATCACACTTGTTAATCAATGATCTTTGACTTTGGAATTGTTCATCGTCATCACAAAGTGAAATGATCATGTTGACAATAAAGTTTCTGATACCTTTTCTTTGTTCATCAGGTAACATTTTCCATTTTGTTTGGATTAATTTATCCAAAATTGAAAGACCAATGTATTTGGTTTGAGAGTTGTTACTGTATTGTAAGATCTGATCGGCCTTTTGCCAAGCATCAGGATGTTCTTGAAATTTAGTAATGACATCTTGTGCAACTTTTTGGTCTGTACCTGAGCCAGAATAGAAAGTTTGAACAACATTGTCCAAAAGTTGAATATCTAGCTCTTTTGTGAAGTCGAGAATAGCATCCATTTTGAAACAAACTGAAACCTTAAGCTCGAATCTGCACTTGCTTTGTATAGTTTGTCACAATAAAAAACTAAATGGTTGACAGTTAGTACCTTATTCAATTGCAAACTCGTTATCGTTATCTCATTATAAGCAATCGATTCATAGCCGACCCCTAATTGGCAACATTGATCTTAAGACACTGTGCAATTGACACACTCCTGGAACAATTGGTATTATCGACTAGCTTCAAAGTCCAAGTATAACAAACCAATGAAGCGTTCCGTTGTTCAACGTACCAAATCAGCCATGAATCGATTATAAATCAAACAATTTATCCAAACATACCTCAAGTATAGTGAAAAAAACACAACTTTTTTCCAATTGATTGACACTGATAAGAGGAGATGGAGGCGAGAAAAAAGATCCTTAGTAATATGCTTCCACTGTAATATATAAAAGCGTTATCTATCTTTGATCTGGACTTCCCAAGTGTTGTTTGATTCCGGTTTGTACTTTGGGTCCAATAGTATTAAACGCCATTCTAAACAAAGTAAACACTTAATTTTTTTTTGTTTTCCTTTCAGAGAATTACTGCAGATCGAATTCGCGAAGATAAAAAGTCCGGTACGGGACACAGACACATAAACTCTTGATCTAAAATTTCAATGTTTTCTAATGAAGTTTCCAGCGTGATCAAAGAAGTGGAAATTTGTATTCAAAGAGATCAAAGCCCAGTTATTGGTACTGTGAAAGTAAGCGCTTTGTGAGAATTGAATCTAGGAAGCAAAGGGTACGTGTTGATCAAGAAGAGAAGAGTTGACTATTTTGGCACAGAGCGCTTAAATTCGTCATTGATACTACTACAAGCTAATATGGAGATCATTGAATATTCACACACCAGAACGCCAATGAACAGTTCATTCATGGTCAATTTCATAGTGAAGATCCAGCCAGATGTGCTAGAGAAGCTCAGAGATGGAGTATGTGAAATCATAGCCGAAGTGAAGGGCTTTCTCCAGGAACTAGAAGCGAGCGTCGCTTTGGTGCAATTAAACCACTACAGGAACCAAGGTATGTTACCACAGAGCGCTATAGTAAGCCTCGCCACTGTTGATGGATTAGAATTCGATGATTTTTGTATTCTCAATGCCAGGTGAGTATGGTCTATATACCCAAACTTTTGTCATGTTGGAAAACCTGGGGAACTAATCAATATTCAATCTATAGATTGTTTCGAGCTACAGCGCTAATGAACTTCAAGTATATGATCCAATTGACACCATTGAAGAGTACCTATGAAACCAGAAATAAGACAACTCTCAGCACGAGTAAAGGTCTTTTTGCAAACTTCTTTCGAAACAACCGATCTCTAGTGAAGCTTATACAGGCCTACAAATTGCAGATTGATCGCCCCGAGCCCAAGATCAGCCCAGGTAAAATGGTCAACTTGCTAGTGAAGGTCCTCCAAATTTACTCCGAAGACGGTAGCACAGTCACTGAACACGATATCATTGGTATCTTGCAAAGTTATTCCAACTTGAAAGACCTCGTCACCAGGAATCAAGCTACTATGACTACTATCTCAAATGAAGAGGCATCAATGTAGAGCCTAACGTTCTCCAGTGGTAAGCCAGGCGGAGAATTGGTAGTGACACAGGCGGATCGAGGTGCCCAACGCCCTTTGAAGATATCGCCGAGGGCCGTTGCTGCAATGTTTTTGTTTAGTAACGATTTTCCACGTGCTAGTACAATTTGATTAGCGCATAGAGAAAAAAAAGGCCGATTATTATTACTAAAATGATTGGAATAATAGAGTGACTCAAGAAAACAATACTTAATTGAGTCTCGAAATCGCATCGGCTTATTTCACAAAGCGGTTCTATTGTTCCTGAAGCACATACAATACTGAAGGTGAATCAATACAGTGTTGACAAGGATTGAAACTTACTTATTAAGGAACTTGCAAATACAAAATTGTGCATACCTCTCTGCAACTTGACAACTTTCAAGACGCCAAAAAAAACTTGTCGATAGTCGTCAATTGATCTAGTAAGAGACTCATTTGGAATAGCCAAAACGATACCTATCAGCCTTCATCATGTATGTTTTCAACTTTTGGTCACATTATGCAATCTCATTGCTTGATACTAACCTGCAATAAAGGAAATTTGGGAAGTATTTGGAGTCTAGACAACTGGAATTTCCAGAATATATCGGACATTTCATCAACTATAAGGCTTTGAAGAAGGTATGTCTTATTTGTTTCAAAACAAGTTCCAAAAGCAAGTTACTAACGCGCAAATTAGTTGATCAAATCATTAGCCATCCCTCAATATGGAACGTCAGCGGAAATCGATGTTGAAAGAACTTTACAAGAGAACAAGACATCTTTCTTTTTCAGACTTGAAAGAGAATTGGAAAAAGTCAACTCATTTTATTTAGAGAAAGAATCAGACCTTAAGATACGATTGGATATACTTGTTAAGAAGAAGAATGTCGCAATTGCTAAAAACCGTTTGGGTTCCAAAACTTCAATCGCCTACATTACATTGTATGATGGGTTCAAAAGATTCTCTAGAGACTTGGACCGTTTAGAACAATTTGTGGAACTTAATCAAACTGGGTTCTCAAAAGTCCTAAAAAAATGGGATAAAAGATCCAAATCGCACACAAAGGAATTGTACTTATCAAAAGCCGTTTCAGTGCAGCCTGTTTTCAACAGAGCTGAAATTTCTCAGTTGAGTGATCTTTGTGCCAACTCACTTGTCGAATTAGATGCACAAGCTGAAGGTGAACACGTTGTGAGATACGAATATGAAGGAAATGATACAAGAAATCCTTCATTGACATACAGTGAGTTCTCAAGCTTACAACTTTCGAACCACAGTAATACTGCATCACCTGTCCAGCGTCATGCTCAATTACAAAGCTTGCCTTCTAGTTCAGGGGAGGTTCCATTACAACTTGACGATTCGGAAATCGATGAACTATATTCAGAGTTCACCACTGTTGCATTCTCATCAAACGTGGACAGTTTGTTAACCGGATTTGTCAGTAGAGTTAAGGAATCTCCAAATGCCAATTTCAAACTAACCAAAATATTCTTCTTGTCAATCAACACTAAAATACCCGACGACATCTTGTCTCAATTTTATCAACAAGCTTCAAATTCTATCAACTTGAATACTACTGATGAACTATCTCAAAGAAGTATAATTCATGAAGCGTGTTGCAACGTGTCTGAGAAAAGATCGTTTGTTGTTGAATTGGGTATCAATCATCAGTTGAATTTGAACTCAAAGGATATCAGTGGTAGAATACCGTTGCACTATGCTGCTGAATTGGGCAGATCTGATTTGATTCAATTGCTTTGCTCCTCACCAGAGACAGTAGCGAAAATCAATGCTCTTGATTACGATGCTATGTCGCCCTTGCTTTTGGCCATTGATAAGAACCACTTGACTACTGTCAGAGTATTGATGGATTTGGGTGCTGATCCTGCTCCAACAAATAGTGAAACAAACCCACAATACTTACCTTTAAATGTGGCCTGTAAATCAGGAAACTATGAAGCTGCAGTTCTTTTGCTATCCAAGCCAAGTGTCAAAGAATATCAAAAAGATGCGGAAGGGTTATTACCATTACATGTTGTTGCCAAAACTGGTAACTTTGAATTGGTTCCATTGTTGACTGAAAATGATGCTGATCCTAATGCTCTTGACGGGTTCAACAAATGGCCTCCACTTCTGTACTCTGCTAGCGAGGGTCACCCAAGAACAACAGCAGCTTTGATCAAAGCAGGTGCTAAGATTGACATCAAAGATGAAAACAATTTCACTCCTTTGTTCCATGCCTCTTGGGAAGGACATGTTAAAGTTTTGAATGTCTTGATCAACGAATTGCAGAAGAAGAAACACTCAAAAAATATTCTATCACCATTGAAAGTCGCCAATGCTCCAAAGGGGCTTGAATCCCCATCATTACCACCAAGCTTCTTGTTGAATCCAGAAGGAATGAATATTGATGCAATCCCTGATTTATCATTGCCACCACCAATTATTCCGTTGAGAAGATATGGTCATAATTTCTTGGAAAAGAAGATTTTTGTTCAATTGCATTTTGCCTTAGGAAGAGAATCAATCGTGTTGAACCAAGACGAGGTCATTTCCTCTTTACCAGGAAGAATCGTTATTTCTTCAAGAATCAGTGACGTTGTCCCAAGAAATATTTTGCTACCAGCTTCTGATATTGAAAATACTGTTGCCTTCCAGATCGATTCCTTGGAAAAATTCTCAATTGATTTTGAAATCTTCCCATCTTTCGGTACCAAATTGATTGCTAAAACTTCTGCCCTTGCTGATGTGTTTACTAAAGTCTCTAATGATGGTCTAAACAACTTGACTGTTTTGCCATTATTCGATGGTCGTTTGAAAAATGTTGGTGAACTAAGATTCTCCTTCCAAGTCATCCATCCATATGCAGGAACACCACTTGAAATTTCCAAATATGATACCTACTGGAAGTCTACCAGTGGTAACTCAAACAATATCAGCAACGGCATCCAAAATTCAGTTTTGAGTTTCGTCACTGCTTCCTCACTTTCAGGTGACTATGCAAAGATCAATGTTTCCATGTTATCTGACGGAACACCAATCATCTGTCCATCTTGGAACATCAACATCATGGGAACGTCAATTCCATTATTCCATCTATCTGTGGAACAATTGAAATCTATCACTAAGTACGATATCAACAACTTTATTCTCCCTGAAACTGGATCACCAGCCGAGTTTATGAGACAATTGAACTCTCTATTGGCTGAAAATTTCATCTTCTTAGACGACATGTTGAAACTATTGCCAGATTATATCAATTTGAACGTTGAGGTCTTGTACCCAACTGAAGCTGAAATCAAAGAAGTTCCAATCACGCTACCGAAAACATCAGACTTGGATAAGTTTGTTGATTCGATCCTAACATCAGTTTTCGATCACGTTCGTGAACTACGTTCAAGTAATGTCAAACGTACAAGATCATTAGTGTTTTCATCTAATAACCAATCTGTTTGTTCAATCTTGAATTGGAAACAACCAAACTATCCAGTGTTCTTCAACGTTACTGGTGTCCATTTCATTGACAACAGATTTGAAATCAGCTCTGCAAATGGGTTCTCCACTGAAATTGTTCAAAACGAAGACTCTGCTACTCGTTCTATCAAGGAAGCTACTAGGTTTGCTACATTGAACAACTTGTTAGGTATCATTGTCCCATCGGAATTATTGGTTCTAGTTCCTGACTTGGTCGAGAGTATTAGATCAAGAGGTTTGATTCTTGTTGCAGCTAAGAAAGGTATCAAGAGTGTTGATTTACTTGATGATGCCAATTCAACAGTGGTCAAATCCGATATCAATGGTGCCAGATTTGAAGATGTTTTGACATTTAAGGGTGATATTGATATGTAAGGCTGTTAGGGATACGTACTACTGGGATAATAATGATGATGATGACAATTAATAAACAACAAATGCGAATGTGCTTTACTTTGTATTTCTTTTATACACATGAAATGGATGATTGTGAGCTTATTTGAATCTTGCTAGAGCAGGACCCAATAGTTCTTTCTCCTCTGGTTCACCTCTATCTTGTTTGAATTTCTTGGCTCTTAGTTCCTTTTCTTTCTTCAAGTTAGCTTCAAGTCTCATTCTTCTTTCATCAATAACATTTTGAGCCTTCTTTCTCAAATGACGACGTAGTTTAGAATTCTTAGCCTTAACTTCAGGTCTAACTTCGGTCTTATCATCCGCTTCAGTGGTCTTTTTCTTTGATAGTTCGTTCAAATCTGATGGTTTCAATCTTTGTGCACTTGATCTCTTATCCACAGTACCAATAACGTTTGGATCTAGAGAAATAGTATCGGCAGGTAATTTTTGCAATAAGGAACGAATTTCTGTGTCTTGACGTTGTTTGGCAGTTTCGAAAGGATTGACTTCCAAGGCATCGAAATTGGCTTCACCAGCACCTGGAACGATCAAGTTGGTGACACCTGTACTGTGACCGACACCTAACAAATCTTCAAATGGCACTGATCTGATCTTCTGTATCTGAGAGCCAGGAATCAAATGGTTCATATATGGTGAGTTTTGTTTTGTCTTGAAGGCATCTTTCCAGACTGTGACATGAGGACCCCAAGAGACGCTTAGCAATCCAGTATCTGATATGTCTAAACTTGAAGCTGGTGTTGGTGTGTAGTATGAGTATAATTCTTTGAAATTTCTGATATCCCAAACTTTCAAAGTCTTGTCAGCACCTGCGACAGCCATATAACGACCTGATCTATCAATGGCGACATCTTTAACTGGACCTCTACAACTTTGGATTTTCACTAGTGGTTCATTGGCAGCGGGACTCCAAAGTGAAACGACACCTGTGGAACTACCCAAGTGGATAACAGCGTTGTATGGATTTTGCTTCATAGCAGTTGTTGGACCCATTTTGGTTCTGATTTCATTGACTAACACACCTGTGGAAACATCTTGATATTTCAAGAACCCAGTGTTACCAGATGTGGCTAAAAGGTAGTGGTATGGTAAGAATTCCAAATGTCTAACGTCGATATGTTGTTTCATTCTGTGCAATTCAGTACCTTCATGATCATAAATGAAAGTGTACTTTTTTTGGGCAACTGCAAAGTATTGTTCATTTTGTAAGTATTTCACGGCATTGATTGTTTCACCTAGATGTAATTCAGCAGCTAACTGGCCCTTTCTCCAGTCCATACTAGCGACATGGCCCTTTTGACCACCAATGAGTAAATGTGTACCGTTTCTAGAGTAGTCCAATGTGTATGGGCCAAATTCTTTCAACTTCAAATCAATGGCTTTGGCAGATGTGGTTTGATCCACAGCTTCTTTGATATCTTGTTGCTTAAATTTGTATGTCTTTTCCATTCCCTCGGCTTCCAAGTAACCGACATCTTCTTGCAACAACATCTCAGTTGCAGCAGCTGATCTAACAGCCTGCTTATATTGATCATCTACTTTACGTAGTCCATTCTTCAATCTTTTGTCCTTGGTAGCTTTTGAAGATTTACCGTAGCTCCCAGTGTTTCTTTCAAACTTTCCGGTGTTCTCTCTCTCCATAGAGCCGTTCTTCCCTGTGAATTTACCCATGATGAACCAACTTGTATGCTAGCCTAGCTGTTTACTGCCTTTTTTTTACTGATTTTGATCTCTGATCATAAAGTTTATACGCTTCATCTGCCATACAAAATTTTCATCATCTCATCGCTTAGTCAGCACAATGCGGCGCTAACCGGAGACCACAATACCGCTACAATTTTGATAATTTGCATATATAAATATCAAGATCCACAAAGAAATTTCCACTAGGATTTTGTCCCCTGAAAGAAATTCAGGCTTTGCAATTGGAAGGCGACTGTTGGATGCTGGTAGAGAGATTCGATGTGGAGCCAAAGACGCCAGAAGGACAAGGACAAAGAGCGGGAGAGGATTGAGTTGTTAAGCTGTACATCGTCTGTTGACACAAAGGAAAATGAAGATCCAAGCAGCAATGGGAAGGTCAGCACTGTGTCTGGTAAGGAAGCAAAAGAAACAGAGCCAGGGCCAGAGCCAGCTGTTTTGAAAAGGACAACCTCCAATCCCAATTTCAGTTTCAGAAACACTCTATACAATTATTTCCATCCAAAGTCTACTGTGGATGAACAATTGAAATCAGTCGCTGATGCCGAGGCGCTGATGGAGGCTTCACAGTCAAGGTCGCTAAGATCACAGTCTCTGGGTGATTCCTACAAGTCAACTGATACGAGAGGATCCTCGCTTGTTTTCGAGACAGCGTCTAAATTGAATACAGTGTTGAACACAGGAACGAAGACAGTGCAAGATCATTTAAGGACGCTATACAATCCTGCATTAGAGCCGGCACAGCAATTCCATGAATTGTTTTCTGGGAATCTAGAGATCTATAACAGAGGAAGAAACATGCTGAAGGCAGCTATTGGTGATTATCCACTAACATTTAGATGGGACGTTTGGACTGACATGTAAATTAGATACCAATTTTGTGTCTGATATCTGAAAGAGCCTATGTACTAACTATACCTGTGGGTTTAAAGACCACAAGAGAACCCCGGAGACCAAACTTCGTCATTCCACAGCCGTGAAGAATACCTACAGAGAAAAGTTCTACGTTCAAGTCATTCCATAGAGTCCAAGATTGTGAGTAAAAGCTTTCTTTCTAGTGGCGATTATGAGCAGTAACTAACTTAATTCTGCAGAATATCAATGAGACAATAATGCAATTTAAGCCTTACTTTCAAAAAGCTGTGGAATCTTTCCAAATCCACCTATTCAAAGAAGGTGTCAAACCTACCAAGGCAACTGAACAACTTGAAAATGGAGGGTTCATTGCCATGCAAATCTCCAAGTCAAGGGGATACAAGGCTTGGAAGGCCATATTGAGATTCATTTTAGGAGATGATGCCTGTGTTAATGATACAGCTGAAGTGTTTGCCTTGAAAAACTTGATTTGTGGAATTAGTTTCTTGATGAAAGAAAACAGTTTACCGGTAATAGGGAAGGATCCACCACAGAGACATAGATCTATACTATTGAAAATCTGGTTAAAGCCTCGAAACCCTCACAAGAGCTTACCGAAGCAAACATCAGTGCTGATATGTAAGATGTTACATGATAATTTGAGAGACCAGATGGAGGACAGCTTCAAGAATGCCAAATACGTTGATCACAAAACCTGCACAGTACAACAAGTATTTAGTAACTAAACGATATATTGTTATTTAAATCCAATGACTTTGTAGTGAACTTCCTGAACTTTGTCTATTATTTCTTCCGTAAAATGCTCCATGGTTAATTCTAGTCTTGTGGACCGTTTTCCCGGATAGCGCAAGTTCTCCACATTAAACTCGGGACACTTATAAAGATGGCAGAATCCTTCAGGTACAAATTTATCATTTACATCAAACTTTTCACTGTCTTGGAACTTATTTTGAGGTTCACGAGGTTAGATTTTGAGATAAAATGATGACAAGTGGTACATTACCGGATGAGTTACTGAGCAAAGTGTTGTGTTATGTGGATAGGAAGACAGTGGAGAACTCTGTGTCCAAAATTCCGGGATTGAAGAGACTAAGCACGATCAAGATTACTGATAAGGAGTCTCATGTCACTATAGAAAACAATGATATAAGGGTTGTCACAATACCAACTATTATTAAGGAGAAGCTTAATTTGGATATCCTGCTCAGAAGGTATCAGTTTTGTGAAGTTGAAATCAATGGAGCTGGTAATGAGACTGTGTACCTAAAGACACATAAGATTCTTGCCAAACTTATCAAGTTGAAAAAGACTATTGAGATCAATTACACTGGGGATCTGATTGATATAACGTATCTCAAGATGTTTAAATCATTGTTCCATCCATATATGGCGGACCATCATCATCATCTTGATACGACTTCAAAGCCAAGTTGGTTCCATATTAGGTTCACAAACTTAACAGAGATCAAGAGTAATTGTAATCATTTGTTGATATCTTCAAGTGTGGAATATCCTAAATTGAGGTCCTTGAACTTGTATTACTGCTCACCAAAGTTCTATTTTGAAGTATTTGACTATCTGAATACCAAGAAGTTTCCAGAGACGTTCCCCGTGGTGACGTATTTGAAACTACGAGACTATATGAATGAAGAGGAGGATACGTACTCGATGCATAGTTACAACTATGTAAAGAGTCGAGACCAAGAAGAAGATGATGAAGGGTATGATGAGTTTGATGATTATGATTATAATTCCGATTTGGATGAGAATGAGTTTTATTTCGATGGATTGGAGATCATACAGAACTATCATTTCACAACATTACAAGTGTTGATCATTAAGAATTGTAATGTTTCAAAGATCAAGAACATATATGCTCCCAAACTAACCACTTTAAAACTGTTTGAGTTGAGTAATAAGCATACAGATGCTTATGATTTGAACCTAGTCGACTCTTCAAATTTCGTCAAGAGATCATACATCTCATCAGCTGTCTCGACATCATGTTCAATCCAATCCAACATCTTTTCATATTTGCAGAACCTCAAGATCATTGGTCACTTGAACTTGAAAGATTTCTCTCAGAATAGTCTTGACTTGGATGAGATCCAGCAAGTGGTTATCAAGAGTTCTAACGTGGAGATTGAAGACAAAGACTCATTCTGGAGTAATTACCACAAGAATAACTTCATAACACTTGATGTTCTATAGCTATATAGTATACTTTTTATCACATGACTTTGCGGATCCATGCTTCCACCATGCTAAATACGTAAAAGCTCATCAGATGACTCCACACTTTATAGCGTTGTGTCCCGTAACAGCTCAGCTGACTCTGATTTTTTTTTCTTTATACGCGTAGAATGGGCTAATACTGAAGCAGTCAGTCAGATCTGGATTCTGTATATAAAGACAGGTCCTTGGCTTTGAACAGCTTCTCAACAAAACTTCTCGAGACTAGTTTCCCAACAGGAAGAAGCCTAAAACAAAAGGAATTGTGCTGTGGAAATGAACAGAATATTCGCTCGTGCCGCTATCAAGAGCGCTGGTCAAAGAACCATCGGGAAACAATTTTTCTCAAGATCTATTAACAATGGTCGTCCTGTATTGAAAGCTGGTCTTTTAACTAATCCGTTAGTCTTTGGTGGTGTTCTTGTCGGTGGTGGTGCCTTTGCATACTACTGTTTTGACGCTAAGTCTGCTGTCCATGAATATGTCATTTGTCCAGTTATTCGTAATTTGACTGATGGTGAAACTGGTCATAAATTGGGTGTGCTCTTGATGAGTTGGGGTATCACACCAACTTTACGTGGTGATAATGATTCCAAGGCCCTTGAGGTTGATCTCTGGGGTCAAAAATTGAGTAATCCAGTGGGGATTGCCGCTGGTATGGATAAGAATGGTGAAATTATTGATCCATTATTCGATTTGGGGTTTGGTTATGTTGAAATCGGGTCTATTACTCCATTACCACAACCTGGTAACCCACAACCAAGATTTTTCAGATTACCACAAGATGAAGCTGTTATCAATAGATATGGGTTCAACTCTGCTGGTCATATGGATGTTGTTGTTAGATTAAAAGAGAGATTGGCTAAATTCATGAGAAGAAACTCTGTTGATAAAGTGGAAACCAATTCATTGAGAGATGGTAAGATTTTGGCTATTAACTTGGGTAAGAACAAGACTGGTGACGAAGTTAAAGATTATTTAACCGGTGTGGAAAATTTCAATGAATATGCTGATATTTTGGTTATTAACGTTTCATCTCCAAACACTCCAGGTCTACGTAATTTGCAAGGTGAAGCTAAATTAACCAACTTGTTGAAAGAAGTTGTCGGTAAGAGAGACAGTTTGGCTGAACAACATCACAAGAAAACTCCAATTTTGGTTAAAGTTGCCCCAGATTTAGATGAATCCGAGATCAAATCCATTGTTCAATCTGCTAAGGACTCCAAGATCAATGGTATCATTGTGTCAAATACTACTATCCAAAGACCAGATGGTTTGAAATCTGATCCAAAGACTGTTCAAGAAACTGGTGGTCTTTCAGGTAAGCCATTAAAACCATTATCCCTCAAAGCCCTAAGAATCGCTGCCAAGTATGCCCAAGACTCAGACTTGGTCCTTGTTGGTTGTGGTGGTATTACCACTGGTAAGGATGTTTTGGAATTTGGTAAAGCCGGTGCTAAATATGTTGAATTATACACCAGTTTCGCTTATAAAGGTCCTGGTTTAGTTTACAAGATCAAGAAGGAATTGACAGAGGAGTTACAAAAAGAAGGGAAAACATGGGAAGAGATTGTTGGTAGTGATTTAAAGAAATGAGTTCAATTGATTGAACCGCATAGCACATGTATAATAAATATCGATAATAAATAGATAATAAATAAGTTATGAATAAATAGGGCGTATTCAACGGCAGAGTTACTCAGAAGCTTCAATTTCCTGTTTAAACTCCTCTTGAGCGAATCTTAGTCCACAATACTCACAAGTGTTTGCCCTTTTTTGGTCTAAATTGATAAACACTCTAGGATGTCCTTGTCCAGCTTGTTTATTGCCCTGACACACAGCAATCCGATCATTAATGTATCTGATCGGTTGCTTAGCGATCAAATCTATAGCTGCATAGGGTTTAGGTTGTTGAGCCAAATCCCTTTGAATGAACTTTGGATGGTTGATAACAGTGGATCTTGGTGCTTGAGATGGAGACCATGTTGTATCACGGTTTGGAGCTTGTTTCAAAGCTGGAGCCAAAGGGGTTTTCGTGACAGGTGCCACTGAGGATTGGAATCTGATGAGGACCTTCAGGGATCTACTGCTTTTGAGCATACTTGTCTTGCTGTGATAACGATCTGATGTTATAGCGCTTCGTTTAAGATTGTGGAGTATACTGAAATCCCTGAAATACATTGTACGTGCAGAACGCATTCGCGAAGTGGTAGCCTACTAAAGATAAAGGTGAGTTTGACTAAGGAAAAGTACATAGTAGATGAGCCGATTCAAACATTAGATACCATATTTGTGAATGAGGGAGCGTGATAATGCCAGTGATACTAATTTCATTTTACATGATCAAAGTGCACAATTCCAAAAAAGCTGCCATAGTAAAAAATTGAGGAGTTCACCACCAAAAAATGGCGAAAAAATTCGTTTTCAGATAAAAAATAGAGGTATTTTGACCTGGGCTTCTAACATCTAGTAACTAAGCACATTTACATATGGCCTTATTTATTTAATAGATCCAGTAAAAGCGATTGTGCGTTTGATCCTCTACTGAAATACTTGAGGATTTACCTACTACTGCTTCACATCTTATCCACAATTTGTTTATTAATTCCCCTTTCGTTTACTATCTATTGAACGATTTGTTCACCATATTTGGCAACAATGTTATCAAACATTTCATTCTTAGCTTCATGATCTAGCACAAATGGGTGTGTTGGATTGGACTTGGTCAATTCTTGACGCTTGGCCTTGACGGTTTCTTGATCATTTTGGATACTGGCCAAGGCGATTTCATTAACAAGTAAATCACTCTTGTCTTGAACATCCAATTCATTCAATTGTCTAATGATTTCTTGTGCTTCTTCAAAGTAGTGTAATTGTAAGTTTAAGACTAATTGACCCATTAAAGAAGTGTATGATGGGTTTGTGTGGACTAATTCTTCGAAAAAGTATAAAGACCCACGAAGTGATTCACCGTTCAAGGCACTGTTCAAGTAAGCTTCAGCCAAGTTATAAATGATGTTGTCATTAGCATATTTGGAAGCAATTTTCAATTCCTTTTGAGCAAGCTCCAATTTCCCTTGGTGTATGTATAATTGAGTCAAATATAAGACTGATTCTAATGAGTTTTCATGGTTTTGTAATAAGCTGATAGCTTCATCGATACGATCAGTATTGACTAAATAGAATGCACCGATAATCTGCACAATCAATTGAGATTTACCGTGTTGTGAGATCAATGATTCGAATTCACTGGAAACATCAGTTTTACCTTGGAGGAGTTTGGTATATAAGGTGAACACTTGCTTTGTGATAGGGTCGGCTTTACCAGCTTCTTCAAGGGCTTTGGCGTATTCACCGAGAGCAATTAATGATCTCAATTTGTATTGGTGGGCAACTTCTTGTGACGTGTTGTCAAATTCACTTGGATCAATAGTGCTGACCTTATCGAATTGACCAGTGAAAAATTCTTGACGTATGTTGAAAAGTTCTGGATTGAGTTAGTAAACACATCTATAGATAAACACAATGATTCTCACATACCGTCTGAGTCCATTTTGTATTGGTTTTGGCTTGTATTTCACCTTATTAATTCCTCAATCTTGACAACAATAACAGCTCGTCTTGTACCGTGTTCTCTCAGAATCTGAGATTGACCGGAACTCCCTGGATCTGATCATGTGACTATGTCTTAATTCCGGGGGTGGCACCATAGACTTCAATTGTTATAGATCTCCACGTACATTATCAGCTCATGAGACTACCACGGGCTTTGGTTTCACTTCTTGAGGGAATCAATTTCAGCTGGACATTATTGGATATCTGAAGATAATTGTGAATCAATTGGACAGAAGCACTGAAGAAAAACACTTGAAAAGCATCATGAGTGAAGAGTTAAACAGTGATAAAGTATACGATCCTGCGACTCAAAAGGCATTCGATCTTGCCGTCAAATTCTATGAGGCAGACCAGCTGTTGAATAAAGACGATCGTTCTAGATTGGACAAGATGTATTCCAAGGTCACACATTTGACTACAGCATTTGGTTGGGTCGGATTCTTTGCTATGGCCTCTATCCCATTTTACCGTCAAAAATTGAAAACAGGATCAAGAAAAGGTACCCCTATGGGGCTTGTTGCCTTATCTGGGTTTGCTGGTATGCTAATAGCTGCTCCACTGTCGAGCAAGGCTATCTATAATTGGGAACTGGATGATTTGAAAGACACAAACACCAGGTGTTACGATGTTGCCAAGATCTTGAAGCCTTCTGAATCTCTCAAATGGATGCTCTATTATAGGATGACAAAAGATCATCCTGAGCATATCATGAAGGATCCAAGAACTAAGGAAGCTGAGGAAAGAAGAAACAGATCACCATTGCAAAACAGGGATGTGATAGGTCTATATTCTGGTCCTAGAGCAATCATTGCTAGCGGTCCATCAAAGGAGGCAGAAGACGCTAACAACTCTCCAGAAGGAGAACAAGATCCCTTCCAAGAGGGCCAATCTTCTCAAGGTACATCGGATCAATCCGGTATCTCATCATGGGATAAGATCAGATTGCAAAATGGTATGAAAGAGTCAACCTCTTCAGGGTATAAGTCGGCATGGAATAGATCAAAACCTGATACTTCAAACAACCAAAAGCCTGAACAATCATCAGAGGAACAACCAATACAAAACCCATATACCACCAATGTCTATAAAATCAATAAGGACGACCAAGAACAAGACCAAGCACAAAGCGAATTTGATAAGCTCCTCGAACAAGAAAGACATTTTGGAGAAGGTCAAGATAAGGAAACCAAGTGGTAAATCAAGTCAACATATATATGATATGCAAAAACAACACACACATATATACCATATACACTACATTTATATATAATTGATATATGAATGAAAATTATTTATATTCAAGAAAATACACATTCTAACAAGGTATTGTAAAACCAGTTTAGATCAAAGCGTTATCGTTTCTCTTTGATTCTTTCAAAGCTTGTAATTGCTTGATAACAACATCCAATTCAACCATTTCACCCTTGTTTTGTAATTCGGCAATATCACGGTTTCTAATGTTAACAGATCTAGTTTCTTGTTCTTGTTCACCAACAATGAAAATAAAATTGTATTTTTGTAATTGACCAGTTCTAACCTTCTTTTGTAAAGTGTTACCACTAACATCAACATCAGAGTAGAAACCCAAGGATTTCAATTCATCACTAACTTTTTGAGCATAGTCAAAATATTTAACACCAACTGGGACAACCAAGACTTGTCTTGGTGATAACCAGAATGGCCACTTACCGGCAAAATGTTCAGTCAAGATAGCAGTCATTCTTTCGACGGAACCCAAGATGGCTCTGTGAATCATAACTGGTCTATCACTATCCTTTTTATCTTCACTGGCAACATCCCCAGTACGGTATTCCAATTCGAATCTGTTTGGTAATTGGAAATCTAATTGAATAGTGGCACATTGGAACCATCTGTTCATGGCATCAGAAATCATAATATCAATCTTTGGACCATAGAAGGCACCATCACCTGGGTTGATTTCCCAATCACCACCCCATTTAACCAAAGCGCTTTCTAATTTAGCTTCGGCTTTGTTCCAGGTTTCCAATTCACCAACATATTTTTCAGGTCTAGTGGACAATTCCATCTTGAATTTGAAACCAAAGACACCATAAACGTATTTCAAGAAATCGAAAATGTTTTCAATTTCATCTTCAATTTGATCTTGAGTACAGAAAATATGAGCATCATCTTGTTGGAATCTTCTAACTCTGGTTAAACCGGACAAGGCACCAGAGAATTCATTACGATGGATAACACCGAAATCAGCAACTCTCCATGGTAATTCCCTGTAGGAACGTTCACGAGACTTGAACATCAAACAATGACCTGGACAGTTCATTGGTTTCAAACCGAATTTTTCCTTTTCCACATCAAATGTAAACATGTTTTCTTGGTAGTTGGCCCAGTGACCAGAAGTTTCCCATAATTTAGCATTGTACATGTTTGGAGTGATAACTTCATCATAACCACGCTTACGGTATTCAGAACGTAATAGTTCACACAAAGTGTTGTAAATTCTAGTACCGTGTGGTAACCAGAATGAAGAACCTGGAGACATTTCGTTGAAGAAGAACAATTCTTGTTCTTTACCAATTCTACGATGATCTCTCTTAGCGGCTTCTTCCAAGAATTTCAAGTGTTCATCCATCAATTTCTTATCTGGGAAAGAAACACCGTAAACTCTTTGTAAAGAGTCATTGTTGGCATCACCCAAGAAGTAACAAGAAGAGTTTTTCAACAATTTGAAAGCTTTGATACGACCGGTATGTGGGATATGTGGACCAACACATAAATCGATTAATGGACCATTTCTGTAAACAGTAGTGGAACCTCCATCTGGAACTTTGGTTTGAACCAAATAAGTCTTGTACTTGGAGTAGTGGAACATTTTCAACAAGTTTTCCTTGGAGATAACCAATCTTTCGAATTTTTGCTTTTGCTTGATAGCATTCTTAGCAACACCTTCCAAGTTTGGGAAATCAGCTTGAGAAACTGAAGTTTCACCACCTTTAACACTAAATTCGTAAAAGAACCCATCATCAGTTGGAGGACCAAGACAGATGTGAGCACCCATGTTACATTCACAAGCTTCACCCAAGACGTGGGCGGATGAATGCCAAAAGACACGTTTACCTTCTGGAGTGGAGAAATCAAAGAATTCTAAAACGGTATCTTTTTCCAAAGGACGTTCCAAATCCCATAATTCACCATTGACTTTGGAGATACATTGTCTTTCCAAGAAGGATTTACCGATTTCAGAGGCGATTTGGAATGGAGAAGTTTCCCAAGCTTTACCTTCTTTAACGGTACCATCTTTCAAAGTGATCTTAATAGTGTCTCTTGGTTGAGCGGCAACAAATTCGTTGTATTCAGCTTGCAATTTTTCAAACAAAGCGATTCTTTCATCAATGAACTCAGCTTGTGGTTCCATGTACAACTTGTTTGCAACAGCACCTGAGGCGGCTTTCTCCTTCTTCTTTTTACCTTCACCTTTTGGCTTTTGTTGTTTAGCTGGAGCAGCGGCAGCAGCTGGAGCAGGAGCTTCAGCAGCAGCAACCTTAGCGACGTCTTCAGAGACGGCCAATTGCTCGATCTTCTTAGCGACTTCTTCAACCATTGTCTAGCCAGAAATAGAGCAGTTCTGTGTGGATTCGGAGTTGTGAGTCTTCTTGTAAAGCTACTTTAAATGTGACGATTTCATCGTTGTTTTTTTTCCAACTGAAAAAAAAAATTAAAAAAAAAACAGTTGATGTTCGCGAAAATGTTTCGCGAATTGATTCTGCAGAATGTTTCGCGAATGTGTTTTGCGTTTGTAATTTCTTATTTTTTTTTAAGCAGTAGAAATATTTCAAACGTTTCGATGAGACGAATTAGTGAAGATAAGATAGCGCTACAAGGAACAATATGGATATGTAAGTGGGATATTTTGACGATTTGTTTGTTATTATAGCTACTAACAGATTACAGTGTGGAAAAGGGCGATACGGATCTGATACAGAGAAGTGGAGATAATGACAAAACTGTCAGTTTATCGATAGACCAAGTTAATGATAATGCTGAAGAATTGATCGAGCTTAGAGGGGAAGGTAGATATTTCGGGTCAGAAACACCTTCGATAGTATGTGGGAAATGCCACCAAAAGGGTCATAAGAAGGCACAGTGTAAGAATGTCATCTGTATGGCATGTGGTATGCTAAATGATCATTACTCTCAACAATGTCCGAAATCTATAGTATGTGCCAACTGTGGTGAGAAAGGTCATTACAAAAACCAGTGTACTGCAGAAGTGAGAGTCATCTATTGTCAAACATGTGGTTCGCAAAGACATTATGCTGATAGATGTACTAGTGTTTGGAGAAGTTATTTGACAGTTGAAGGTAAAACACAAACCAAAGCCTTACCAGTAAACATTTACTGTTACAACTGTGCAGAAAAGGGTCATTACGGTGATGAGTGTCCACAGGAGAGAGTTTCTAGAGTGCCAAATATCGATGGGAGTGCATTTACAGGTCATAATTTACCCCAACATTTGAGAGACAAATATTTCTCCATGGTTAAGAAGCGTAAGAGATATGACGATGATGATTATGATGAGGACAGAAGAAGTATCAAGAGCCAACCTGCAAGTAATAAGAAAGGTGGGCTGTTCAACAGAATTAAAAATAAATTTAAAGGCAGTCGTGATGATTATGATGATGATTATGAGAATAACCACAAATCCTCAAGAAAGAAGGCTAAGAAGAATAAGAAGGAAGATCTACGGAGAGCCCAAAGCACGCCTAATTTCCACAATGGGAACCCACCAAGACATAAGAGTGGTATGTTACCACCAAGAGAGCCAATGGCAAGTCGGTCTTCACTAGATTATCCAAGAAATAGTAATTATCAACCATATGGTGGTCAACAAAGTTATGGCTCGGGGTATAGAGGTGATTATAACAACTATGCCGGATATCCTTCCAATAACGGTGGTGGGTATAACAGATCTGGATACATTGAGCCACCAAGAAACAAGAACAGGAACTATAATAATCACCATAGAAGATATTGAAATAGTATGTGATTGGTGTCCTGGGATTATAAAACATTGTAGAGTAATGCGATTGAGATGGGGAAACAACGAGAAGAGGGCTTGGAATCTGGGTATTTTCATGGATGAGCTCAGAACTACGCTACCAGAAGGCTCTATATATAAATTTGTTCAGTATATACCTTCCACCATGTTCTTTTAAAGTCTGGTTTCGTATGCAGAAGTCAAAGTTCGGAAAATTAAAAATTAAAAAAAAAAATGAATCATTTGAAAAATCACGAACATCAAATACGAGACATATACAGCTGTTCCCATACTTTCCAGAGCTCAAACTCACATAGATCAAGATGCTCAGATCCAGTATCAAGAGATCACTGGCCTCCGTGGCACGTCGCTCAGTGCTCTCCACAGCCAAGTCCACCCAAATCACTTTAAAGTTGGCTAATACCCATATCCTAAATTCATCACGTTCATATGCATCCAAGATCGTTCCATTAACCAGTGAAACTTATCCAAATGTCCAACGTGACACTCAATATAACACATTGGAATCGAAAGATCTAGAGTATTTCAAATCCATCTTACCACAATCCTCAATCATCACTGATTTTGATGATTTATTATTTTATAACGAAGATTGGATGCGTAAATATAGAGGTCAATCCAAGCTAACATTGAAACCAAAGACCACTGAACAAGTCTCACAAATTTTGAAATATGCTAATGAAAGAAAATTGGCTGTTGTGCCACAAGGTGGTAACACGGGTCTTGTCGGTGGGTCCATCCCAGTTTTCGATGAGATTATCCTAAACGTCTCCAATTTAAACTCTATAAGATCTTTTGATAAGACTTCGGGGATTTTGAAATGTGATGCTGGTCTAGTCCTCGAAGTTGCTGACCAATACCTGGCTGAGCACGGTTATATCTTCCCATTGGACTTGGGTGCTAAAGGTTCTTGTCATGTTGGTGGTGTTGTCGCTACCAACGCTGGTGGGTTACGTTTATTACGTTATGGATCCTTACATGGTACCGTCTTAGGGTTAGAAGTTGTCCTACCTGATGGTCGTATCGTTTCATCAATTGATGCCTTGAGAAAGGATAATACCGGTTATGATTTGAAACAATTGTTTATTGGGAGTGAGGGTACATTGGGTGTTATCACTGGTGTTTCCATCTTATGTCCTCCAAGACCTAAAACATTCAACGTTGCCTTCTTAGGTTTGGACAGTTATGATGCTGTTAAGAGAGCTTTCGTCACTGCTAAGGCTGAATTAGGTGAAATCTTGTCAGCTTTCGAATTGATGGATGTTAATTCTCAAAACTTGGCTGAAATCCATTTGAAACAAACCCATCCTTTAGAGGACAAACATGCCTTCTACGTCTTGATTGAAACTTCAGGTTCCAATGGTACTCATGACCAAGAGAAACTGGAAACTTTCTTGGAAAACGCTTTTGAAAATGAAATTATTCAAGATGGTGTTATTGCCCAAGATGAGACTCAATTGAAGAACTTGTGGAACTGGAGAGAACAAATCCCAGAAGCCTCTCAAGCCGGTGGTGGTGTTTACAAATACGATGTTTCATTACCATTAGACCACTTGTACGGTCTTGTTGATGCTGCTAGAGAAAGATTAGTTGAACATAACTTGTTAGGTGAAACTGATGAGTTCCCAGTCATTGATGCTGTTGGGTATGGTCACGTTGGTGACGGTAATGTCCATTTGAACGTTGCTGTCAGAAGATACACCAAGGAAGTTGAAAAAGTTTTGGAACCATTTGTTTATGAATGGGTCTCTTCGAAAAAGGGTTCCATCTCTGCTGAACATGGGTTAGGTTTCCAAAAGAAGAACTATATTGGGTATTCAAAGAGTGATTTGGAGATCTCATTGATGAAAGACTTGAAGAAACTTTACGATCCAAACTCCATTTTGAACCCATACAAATACATCTAAGCAAACAAACTACACATATACAGTATATAGATATTCCAATACTACAATAATTTATTATAGTGCCAATTGATCGCGTTTTTGACACATTTGTATTGCTGTTACGGGCCACAGAGTCATAACCTCTACAGTGCTCGAAATTTTAATTTCCACAGTTTGAGTAACAAGAGGCGTAGGTATAAATAGGGCCCGAGATCTCGAGGATTGTGATCTGTAGCTATGATATGTTGGTCAAGTGTGACCTTGTTCTTTTTTAGTTGCTTTGTCTTTGTCTGGAGATGAAGATCATCACTGGGTTGGTTCATGATGGTAGTTTAAGAAGTGAGTATACACGCGCACACAACAGATACTGGTATATCGTGACACGCTAACACCTGGGAATTTTCTCTAGTTATCACTTTGGATGAGCAAATGAAGATTCAGAGTGCTGTTATAGTGGAAAAGAAAGGCACAAATGACCAATATGTGCAAAAAGTCATAGATTTCCAATATAGAGAAGAGCATTACATTGCAACTGCTAGACGTGGTGGCTTGATCTCGATCTATAAGATCTTGAACGATGGAGCTAAGGATGCTCTACAGACTGTGTATGAATACGGTACAAATCTAAATCTCTATCAAGAAACCGAAGATCATTTCGTTTCATTAATATTTAGGGAAGGTTGTATCTACTCTTGCTCATGTCTCGGTAAAGTCGTTATCCAAAACCTAGGTCCAATCCTGGACCCGGAGCATCATCAACATAATGACAATGAAAGAAGATTAAATTATCTCTCTCTATCAATCACTTCACCAGTGACATGTTTCAAATTGCATCCATGTAACAAATGGTGTTCGGTCTCTGCAGGCAAAGATCGTGAGATGGAGATCAATGACTTCTATGCATGGAAACAACTGTGTAAGATGAAGCATCATAACCCAACAAGGGAACAAGATCTATACCTTGATTCCGAAGATGTTGATGAGATGAAATGGGTACAGGATTTTTTGATTTTGGAGGCCGCTGGTGGCTCAAGTTTAAATCAGATGCAATTGATCATTGCTAGTAAATTTGGGAAAATCATGTTTTTCAATACTGAGGAGTCGATACATCCTTTGAAAACATTGGAATTGAACGTGATGAAACTGTTTCAATTGTCTTGTGATAGTATATTGGTTATTGATTCATTCAATACTATGTCAATCATAGATCTCGAAAGTTTCAGCATTCTGCAATCATGGAACGGTGATAATATGGAGACAGGCTCCTTAGCTTCAATAGAATTGATAAATGGCGATGATGATAATGAATTCAAATTGTTCATTGGCAGCAATGGATCCATCAAATGTTGGAAGTTGAAACGAACTGAGAGAGAGGGCGACGATGATGCTGGTCATTATAGTCTTATTCCGTTATCAAGGATCAATTTCAAGTCTAGGAAATTCATCATACCAGCGATGACCATTGTTAAATAGAACACAATGTGTGTGTACCCACAAAAAATGCTTATAGATCGATATATAAACAAAAGCACAGGCTAGGGAACAAATGAGTGATGTTGTTTATGGTGGCTCAGAATCTTATAGACACATGCGCAAGTCTCATTTCTTCTTTTTATTCTTCTGTTTCTTCTGTTGCTGTTGTTGCTGTTGTTGCTCTTCCTCATTACCATTTTGTAAGAAACCACCTTTCTTTAATGATTCCACTGCAGTTGTAGTTATATGTCTAAATCTAGCGGGTCCTAATGCCGTACCACCATACCATCTTGTAACAACGACTAGAACGTTTATCAATTTAGATCTCTCTAGCAGGGTCATAAGTCTGATACCAGCTCCACTCTCATTGCAATCACTCATACCTTGATTCGTGGCTATTGGTTTACCTTTCTCTTCACGACCAGTTCTCCAAGCATACATTGTCTTATGTGTTGCCTTTTGTATAGCTTTGTCATTGCGGATCAGATCTTCTAGCAGCGGTTCTAGCTGGTCTGGTGAGGTTATTAGTGTACTGCGACCTTGGAACTTGGACTTTCTATCAATGAGGACTTCTGATTCATTCCATTGGGTCATCTGTGAAGGTTATTCCATGTTAGTTAATTGTTGTGTGAGCAAGATCATTGTGACTCACTCTTTTGAAACTTATGTGTATTCTCCTTATGAATGTTCTACTGTACAGTTTCTGGTAGCCATACATCTCACACCATGAGGCTTTGTCTTCTTAGAGAGGAGTCGAATCTCATCGTCGTATGACAGTAAATCTTAGATCTCGATGAGTACGTTGAAAAGAAAAATTATGTAAGCAGCTATTGACTATCACCGAAACTTGAAGCAGAGTAAATTAGGGATATTGAAACCAGAAAAGTAGATCCAGTATTAAATTTGTCATTCTCAGCATAGTGCAAGACTATTCAGCACTACAATCTGCTACATTACCAAGTTGTATTATTCCTCCACTAACCAAAACCAGTCCAACTCGAAAATTCATGCAATGCACAATGTTGTTAAATATGGCCTTCAAATTGATACGGGAAACACGTTTCAATCCGCTTCGACTCTGGGAGGGTGCAATATTTAATTTATAGCACACTACGATATATAACCCACGATCAAGAGACAACAACTACAACCACAGATTAGATCCGTCTTATCGCTACCCCTCTCTATTATTGACAGGCATCTCTTCTATAATAAACACTGCCTTCTCCCTCTGACCATCCCTTAACAATATGACTCAGCGACTCAGCATTATCTCAACTTTCCCGGGTGCGAAATTGGTTTGACACTAAAAGATCGTGATTTGGTTATCTTTTCCATCAAAACAAAAGCCCACCCAGAAACCAACAACACAACAACAACCACGTACAAACAACCAACCAGGATATTGATGAAGCTAGCTTTGGGAGCAAGAACCGGCGTTAAGATATAGTACCATTCACACACATTGCTACTATGAGACTATTGGCTTCCTGCCTCGAGACTGGGGGCATTGCTGGTGAGTACCTTATCGCATTGTTGTTTTTGTTGGATAAAAGCGGGTGTACAACTCCTTGATGAGAACGAAGTGATAGAGAGGAGTTGCCCACTTGCAATCATCGACTATATGCTACTGTGGAACTATTACTAACAAGCGCCCTTTTAGTTTATGAAGTTACGAGGGATTTGAGGTTTAGAAAGACACACTTGTTTGGGTGCATGGGGAAAAAACACTATGTACAAAAGATTTGTTATTTTGAAAAAGATGGTGGGCGCTATATCGTTGTTGGAAGAAAGGGGCTTAAGATCCAGATCTATGATATTGATGATGATTTCAAATGTATTGCAAATAAGCAACTCATGACAAATGTCGACTTATCGGATTTCTTTGTCACTATTGAGATCATCAATGGGGAGTTTAAGGCATGTACAGGGTTAGGGTATTGCTATTTCCTCAGATTAGCCGCTTTGA
Source organism: Hansenula queroliae (assembly GCA_030674255.1). Classification (NCBI taxonomy): domain Eukaryota; kingdom Fungi; phylum Ascomycota; class Saccharomycetes; order Phaffomycetales; family Wickerhamomycetaceae; genus Hansenula; species Hansenula queroliae. Next base: position 81,795 of record JAJLXP010000031.1, read on the forward strand.
TGAGTTCTTGTTTCAACGATTTCTCAATGTCATTTGGACTTCATGGCTCTGTGAGCTTTTTGAAGTTCTTACCAAGTTCTCAAGACACTCGTGTAATCATTGGTGGGAAAGATAGGGAAATTGCCATTATAAATGTGGTGTCACATTTAACTTTATGGAAGTCCAAGAATAACACTAAGAAGATTGATAAGCTGTTTCAAGACTATATCACCAAGGAGCCAATGTGGATCCAAGACGTGGCTATCATTAAAGAGTCTGCAGATGAGGTTGAATTCATAGCTGGTACTAGATTTGGTAAATTATTACTATTCAACACTCAAGTCTCAAGATATCCTATTGATGAGTTTGAAATCTCAGAGAATCCTATTAAGCATTTAAAAATCGTCGATGGGATGCTTGTGGTAGCAGACTCTTTCGATAATGTCACCATATTCGATTATGTTAATCAACAGATTGTTAACAAGTTCCAAATGAAAACTGGAGCGCTATCATCAATGGATTTCATTGACTTGAATCCATCAGGAGCATCAAATGACACGACAAGAAGACTAGATACCAATGCCAAAGGCTCATTATGCTTTGTATCAAGTTATGCCGATAGATGCCTACGTCTTTTCAAAATCGAAGATGGGTTCAAATCTCTCATCAGTGGTATTCATTTGCAAAAAGGCCCAGCACCAGAGATAGTCGTTATTGAAAAAGAGATTGTTCCTGACTTGTTAAAAGAGGTTTCAATACAGAATAAAAGGGTTAGATCATAGAGTGATTCCCTCTTGAATTGAATATTCGTTTCACTTAAAAGTTGTGATGTAATATATAATGTGTATGAGTTATGTTTAGTTGAATGGTACTACGATTTTGATGTATTAGCTTTGTATTAAACTTTAAGTCTGTACTTCTATTATATCGTATCATCATTATATATATATTAATTGTCAGTGGCAAATAATCAATTTCAGTTCACTCCCCTATACTGCTTATTCCCATGTTGCTCCTGTGGCTGTGTCTCTTGAACCACTTGTTCATAGTTTGGAGGATTATCGTTCTGACTCGTAGACCCATAATACTGAGCATTTTGGTTAGAAACCATATGTTCACAACTTGGCGTCGATACTCTTTCCCTTATAATGACTCTTGGAGGACCCTGGACGACTCTTCTGTGTCCATGTCCATGAGCATGTCTGTGGCCATGTGGACCACCACCATAGAGCTGAGCCTCTTCATCAACTATGTAATAATGATGCTGTGCTCCTGGTTCAGGATATTTGGCAATGATATAAATGGCATGAAGAACCCCAGGTATATACCCCAATATGGAGAGTGCAATGTTTATGAACGAGTCTGCTGAGCAGAACCCGCATTTGATCCACACTGGCAATGGTGGGAACACGAGGGCTAGGAGGATGAGAATACAGTTGCACATGATCCGGAAGTAGTGTATGATTGTGTATATCATAGGAAGTCAAGTTTAAATATAGTGAGAAGAGGATTCCATTTTTATATGGCGCTTTTCGCCGCCAAGTGGGACCAAAAGTTTAAACAATGAGCTGACAAAGATTCTGCAAAATGAATTCGCGGATCAGATTACATAAGAGATTATGTAATACACATAAACTGCTTGATTGAATTTCATTATGTACAGATATAAATACAAAATGGTGGGTGTGCTGTTCCTATCCAAACATACTTCTGTTGAACTGGTCAGTCAGGTCTGTTCCCTCGGGTTTAGGACCACTATAGGAACTGATATCATCCTCAACATCCGACAGTGATTCAATCTCTGATTCGGGTTCACTCAATAGTGGCATCGCCTCAGTGTATGAAGGTGGAGGTTGTTGTTGTGTTGGTTCCATCTCATCTTGTGAGTCAGGAGACTGCTGTTGCTGCTCTGTTGGTTGATCCTCTAAGGATAAACGAGTCCCTGCAGGAGATGGAGTATGACCAATGGATCTCGATCTAGAGTTCTTTAAATTTTCCAAGATGTCATTAGCCACTGATGAACGTCTTCTTTCTCCAAAACCTGGTACTTGTAACAATGATAGTGACGAGATCCCATCCGATCCAGTCACGAGATCATCAATATTATCAAACCCTGTGTCATGATAAACACCACCACTATTATGGGAGGCTATCGTAGAGGTTCTGGACAAGCAATTAACAGTCTCTTCACCCATAAAGACTTTCCCCTGTGTAGGTCCCAACGAAGGTGAGTTCATAGGAGACATTGCCTCCTCGAATGTTGGAGGTGGGGCTTCGTCTCCGAAAAATGGAGCTGGACTCACTTCAATATCATCTTGGTCATTAGTGTATGGAGGCAGTTCAACATTGGATGGGATACATGAGCTATTCAAGAAGAAGATTGGAGTATCAATCATCACTTCATAATGGTGCAATTTATTCTTAGCATCCCTCTTAGATAATCGAAGTGAAACTTGCAATTTATGCTTTGTCTGGATAAACCTATTGTTCAAACTGTCCGGTATGATCCCTTCGCCCAACTCATTGAAATATGTGGTAAACTGCATCAACGAACCTTGATTAACCACTTTCGTGCCTTTAGTCTTATCAATTTGACTCTTATGCTTCTCCGCTTTGAACACTGTATCAATCAATGATTCGTTCTTATGCTGAAGCTCTTTGATATGACCTTTGTTTGGTCTTATGAATGGTAAATAAGCCGAGATGCTTAATTGACCCAATATCTCAGATAAATCATCTGTGTCCACGCCTGGCCCTGTGTTGCTATACGAATTAGATAACAAGTTATCATCCTTCACTAGGTCTTTAACCATGATCTCTCTGAGTGCCATCTCTGTCCTGGTCTTGGTACGTACTTCTAACAGTGGTATGATCTTATCGTTTGTGTAAGTTTTCCGCATACAGTGGTTTCTGTTTAAGCCAGCCTCGTCATATTCGTATCTCAAGTCTTTGGAACAATATGTGATCTTCTCCAATATATTCACACGTATTCTTCTCAGCGAAACATCTTTACACAATGGTGCAAATTTCAGCTTGATTGGTAACTGTGAACCAATAGGGACATATTTTTTAGGGAACGAGATCTCATAATTCAATGCATCATTCCACACTTTATTCACATAGATCGGTTTATCTGTAGTACTTTCGGCACTTGATGGAGGTCCCCTAATGATCTTAAAATGATATTTCCCCATGTTATAAACTTTGTTCCGTTGGGTCACAATCGTACGCACTTTATAAGAGACCGATGCATTCGAAGTGATTATGGATTCTGACACATTTGGTGGGAATAACACTGGAAGAACAAAGATATAATCACCTGGTGCATATGTCATCAAGCTATTGGTTTGTAAACTCTTGATAATGAATGGATCATCCTCTTTCTTCTCATTGACAAACACACCTCTGCCGATCTGATCAATAGTGTTCTCATTGAATTTCTTGGCTAAGATTTTTGGCTCTGTTAAGAACTTTGCTTGCAATTCAGAACTACTGACCTCATTATCATACCCTGACCCCTTGTATGGAACGAAATAGTTGTAGTTTTTCAAGCTCAAGTCCCAACTTAGTTGCCCCAGTTCAAACAGTTCAGACTTGATGGCACGATCATATGGAATCCCATCTGGCCATAAAATCTTGGCTGTAGACTGTAATTGAGATGTGATATTAGTGATTTGTGTTGGTTTGTATACCGACACTATGACAGTGAATGTATGAGTAACTGCATCTCTTTCATTATCAAGATCATGCCCACGGTTACGGGTCTCTTCAAGTGTGACTGGTGAAAATTCTGTTGATGCAGTTGCGCTTGCTTCTCCACTAACGCTGCCGCTTCTTGACATTGGATGAGTATTGTTTTGACCATTTTGTCCAGCAAGGTCAAGATTTTCAACATCTTCTTCATTAGCATTAGCCAAACTGGGCAAGAACACATTCTCACCTGTGGAACTAATGGAGATTCTTATCTCATTTGTGTCATTAAGGATCTTTGGTGCACTAAATCCATGGAATTTGAGATATTGCAGGGTTTCCTTGTTGAAATGGTCATAATTTAGGGATTTGAACCTAATCAACTCCACAGTTTCCTCGCCTTCGTTTGAGATTGTAGATAAGGAGTTCAAATCTTCCGTGGAATTAGAGTGACTGAACAGTGATAGCTTTCTCGAGAGGATATTTGAATGTGATTTGCGTCTTCCGGCATGTCTGTTGCCACTGGTACTGCTCGTATTGGAGAATGTTCTGGACAATAGGCTGCTAGCCAGCTCACCACTACCTCCCGCCTGCTGCTGTTGTGGATGCACGCCATTCACATTGACTGCGGGCTCTGATCTTCTTCTGGACTTCATAAAGGGTAATGAAAACATCGTGATTGTCTTTTGGCTTTGCAGATTTCCCTTATAATTGGTTGTGATAAGGGTCAATTAACAATCAGATGTAATCCGTGATAATTAACGTAGGTAATAATGGTACGTAGGATTATGCCAAATTCTGGGCATTGGCAGCACAGAACGCATTCGCGAATCCCCAAATTTCAGATTCATTCCGACAATTACGTAATCAAAATTATACGAGATATGATTATGTAATCAGTATAAGGAATATAAATTACTTCATTAATAACTGTTATTCTACCAAGGGATAATGTATATATCAGGTCATTATGGTATTGATGTGGTCGTGATGAGTGTGTCTGCATATGCAAGTTGTAGTTCTGGATCATACTTTTGGGTTTAGTACGAGAGTTTCGCTGTCTGTGCTTGATGAGGACCCTTGGCTTGATGATGATCCAACCGATATCACTTCAATCTCCTGGTCGTCGCAGTGGTCTGTATTATTGATGGTATTTGGAGCAGGTATTGGTATGTCTGGTGGTGCGTCTCTAACCTCATTGGGGTCCACTCCATTTGCCGCATGAGCGAACAACTTCTTCAGGGTCCAATGTGAAAACTTCAATCCAGCTTCACTTCTCAATATATCCTGTGGTGTTGTTGTGTCACTGTATGGAACGAATAACTCTTTGAAAAGTGGGTACCTACCCTTGGTCATGAGTAAAGCCGTGGTGGCTATTTGTCTCTTCTTTGCCATTATGCCGTCTTTACTTGACGGTTTAATCAGTGGAGCTCCAAACACAATTTCAAATAGGACACATCCAAGACTCCAATAATCCAAGGTATGCCTCACTTCAATATCTTCCAGATTTTCATATTTCTCCATTAGTTCGGGATGCTTTGAAGCATAATCACCATCTCCTATGACAAGTCTCCCGGAGAAAACAGTTTTGTTCAAAGGGTATGCAAATCCAAAATCAGTCAGCTTGACATTCAAACTTTCATCAAACACAATAGACTTAAGGTCAAAATTACCATGAATGGTACCTGTGTGCCTTTTCAAGAAATCTAGGCCTTTCAATAGTTGTAGACATACTATTATACCTGTAAGCACTCTTGCCTGAGGTTTAATATGTCGAGCTATGAATGCCTTGAGACCTCCGACAGCATATTCCGTTAAGAAATAATGAGACTGTCTAAATGGTGTTAGTGATTGACCTTTCTGTATTAGGTATAACAAGTTTGGTGATTTGACTCCAGTGGTATTAGCACTTTGATTCAGCTTGTTGAGTAGCTTCATTTCCATTTGTAGTGTAAATTTCAAGGCAGTCGGGCTATCTTTTGTTATCACAATCTCTTTCAAGCACGCCTTCTCCCTCAAAGGACTGCTTACACTGTATACTTTCGTGCCAAGTTTGGAGATTGTGACCAAGTTTTTAATGCTATAATCGGTTGGATTGAACCTTTGAGATTGAGAGCTTGGACTATGATTCTCCACTTGTAGGGCATGCCATTCATCGGAAAGTATGCTGTTTTCCATTTGTAATCTTTCCAATTCATATTTGAGTAATCTGGACACTGTGATATCGTGGTATTGCTTCGGATCATTATAGCTGGCACGCGGTACCACTAAATTTGCTTCATCCGCCAGTGTACCTGTAAAATTGACCCTTAGTTGCCTATATGACTTGGTTGGTTTGTCATTGGTATCTGTTCTCTGTGGAATATTTAGTAATTTATCACCAGGCCATTCTGTATAAAAGAATTCTATCTGGTGTCGTACTGCATCATAAAGTTCGAAACTGACTCTTTGTGTACCAATGCGATATATTTTTACCAAGATCCCGCCCATATCAGCATCTTGAGAGCCTCCCAGGAATATATAGTACGGGCCTTCTATTTTTATACCATCTGGACGTCGCACCATACCAAGATGACGACCTTTCATTGCATACCTCCCAAGGATCCACCTCGCATAGGGTGTCAAGAACGTGAAGTTCTCGTGATCCGTGTGCCTCAGCATCTCCAATCACCAGCAGCGGCTTCCACAGACGTGACAATGGTGTCTTTTAGCCTCTTTTAAGCAGATTTCAGTGGCGAAGATGTGCTATACAAACTGCGTTTTATGTCTAATATTTATTTATTTACTATGCGCGAATTCAAAACAGAAAAGATCAACACATTGAAATCCTAGAAAAACCAGTTGTTTATATACTTGGAGGCCAAAGCTCAGTATTAGAAAGAGAGACCCACCAGCCGCCGCCATGACAACGTCGCTCAAGTCGTTCATCAAGTCCGTGAGGGCGTCCAAGACCATTGCCGATGAGCGCTCGATCATCAAGAGGGAATCCGCCCTGATCAGAACCTCGTTCAAGGAAACAACGCTGACCCACCAGGTGCGCCGTGTCAACATCCAGAAGCTATTGTACTTGTACATCCTGGGAGAGAAGACCCATTTCGGTCAAATCGAATGTATCAAGTTATTGGCGTCGCCAAATTTCATCGACAAGAGATTGGGTTACTTGGCTACGATGTTGATCTTGGATGAAAACCAAGAAGTGTTGACGCTATTGACAAACTCTTTAAACAACGATTTAAACCATCCAAACCAATTTATCGTCTCCCTGGCATTGGCTACATTGGGGAATATTGCATCTCCTGAATTGGCTAGAGACTTGTACACAGATGTCGAGAAAATCATCAGCGGGAACAATAACTACTTGAAGAAGAAAGCCGCCATCGTTGCATCCAAGATCGTGGAAAAAGATCCAGATCTCAGCGAGGTTTTCATCGATAAAGTTGACCAGCTATTGGAAAATCATGACCATGCTGTGTTGATTGGTACTATGAAACTTATCAGAAGTTTGTATCAAGAATCCTCTGAGTTTAGACCACAACTCTTGAGTAAAATTCCAAAACTCATTGAATTGTACAAGAGCTTGCTTAATAGCAACTTGACAAATGACTATGATCTGGGTATCATTCATGATCCTTTCTTACAAATCACATTGATCAGAACACTAAGATTATTTTTCACTGATGAGGAACAAGCTCAACATACGGCAAAATACAGTGAATCGTTGAACGATCTCTTGACAACAGTTGTGGCACTAAATGACCACATTAAGAATGCTGGTGGCTCTGTCATCCATGAAACTGTGAAAACTATCTTTAGCATCCCAAATGTTGACCCTGCTTTGAAAGTTTTGGGTATCAACACCTTGGGTGAATTGCTAGGTGCTAAAAAGGACAATAATAACAGATACATTGCATTAAACACACTTTTGTCAGTTGTTGATATTGAACCATTAGCAGTTCAAAGACATCGTTCGACCATCGTGGCCTGTTTATCTGACTTGGACATCTCAATCAAGAGAAGAGCCTTGGAATTATCATTTGCCATTTTGGATAATTCAAACGTTAGAATCCTCATCAAGGAGATCTTGAACTTCTTAGATGATCCAGCTAACAATGATAAAGAATTGAAAACATACATCACCAACAATGTTACCAATGTTTTGGAAAGACAAGAACTGATTCCTAATGAAAAATGGAGGTTTGATACCTTGGCTAAATTAGTCAAATCAAGTGGTGAATATATTACAAATAGCATTTCGTCTCAGATTTTGGCATTGATCATCAATATTCCAAACAATGATGAACTCAAAGCATATACTGTTAACAAATTGTTCAAGATTGGTGTGGAAGATTCAACTAAGGATGGATTAAATTTAATTGTTACATGGCTTGTTGGTGAATATGGTGATTTATTGTTAAAGACTAACTTGTCCGAGGAGAAGAAGATAACAGATAAGACTTTGGTTGATTATTTGATTAACCTTGCCAATGTGAAAGATGATAACTCAACATTAGTCTCATATATCTTGACAGCATGCTTGAAACTCTCTGGGAAAATCAGTGATTCAACATGTAAAAACAGATTGAAATCTTACATTGACTCAAAGACTAAGGCAATCGACTTGAATATCCAAATCAAAGCTATCAGTTATAGTGTTATCTTCAATGAACCTGAAAACATCAAGAGAGGTTTGTTGGATAAGATGCCACCGCCACCAATCAAGGTTAAAGATGCAATCACATTGACCAATAGAGCTTCTAAACCATTGTCTGCCACTAACTCTTTTGGTGGATCAGGTTCCGGTACAGATTCTGTCAAACACTCCAAGACTGAAGATTTGTTATTGGATTTGATGGATGATGGTCCATCAACAAACACTCAATCATCTGCTAATAACAACGATTTATTGAATGATATCTTTAGCAATAACAATCCAACAAAACCAGCTGCAAGTAATAATAATGATATCCTTGGATTGTTTGATTCCCCAGCAACTACAACATCTATCAATGCCCCAGTTGCAAGTGGTATTGAAGCTTTGAAAACTGATAATGTTAAGATCTCATTTGCTCCAAAACAAATTGGATCAGGTACTGCAGTTCTTGAAACTCAGATCGCCAACTTATCATCATCCTCTTCGATTTCTGACTTACAAATGTTAATTGCCGTGCCAAAGAGTCAAAAATTGACAATGTCATCGATCTCTAGCAATACAATTAACGCAATGGGGTCCGCTACACAAGATTTGAAGATTGTGGGTCCTCCAGGATCCAAGATAAAATTGAGAGTCAAATTTGAATATGTCTCGAATGGTGAAAAAGTCACTGAACAATTTGATTTTGGTAAAGTTAAAGAAACATTGTGATATGTATGTATTTCAGTCTACATGAAACCCAATTATGTATAAATAAAGAATAGAAATATGAATTGTGTTAATGAGTTCTCCTCATATAGAATATATATAATTGAATATTCCATATTGATACATCTTTTGATATATAGCCTGTTTATTTGGCGAAACCAGAAGTAACACCTTCAGCGGCTTCATCAACAGCGTTTGACAATTTAGTAGCTGGGGATGGAGCACCGGTAACGTACTTGTCAGCAATTGGCTTAATGACAATTCTGTAAACGGTTTCAGCACCGTTAGTTTGTGGCAAGGCCAAGTATAATAAACCAATGGTCTTGATGAACCAGTAGAATGGGATCCAGTACAAAAGAGCCTTTGACCAGAATTCGATAACGTTCAAAAAGGCAAAGACGACCCAGTAAGTTAACAATTGGGTATCATCTTTAGAAGTAGCAGTGTTCAGGGCTAATAAAGAGTAGTAACCTGGAATGACAAACCCGGCAATGTTGGATAACAATTGACCAATACCACCAAAGTTTAAAAAGATCAAAAGGAAGTAGAAGGCACCTGAACCTAAGATACCGTATGATTTTGGAACATTGGTAGCCTTTTCGAATTGGTTCAAGATTTGGTTATCGGCGAATTTCTAAGTTTAATACGTTGTTAGTATCAAAGATCAATACGACACCTTATATATCCATCCGAATCGGATCAACCGAGGCCCTTTAGATTCTTCATTAAAGAGCCACAAGTTAATCTAAAGACCGATAGACAGAGCATTGACTTACGGTATCCAAGTTCTTCAAAGTGGATTGGAATTGAGCGGCAAAGTCTGACATTGTTTTCGTTCGTTGTCTTTGTTCGTTTAGGATATATAATGGACAATAAGAATTAGGTGATTTGATTTGAAAATTACACGGTACCTTTTTCCATTTTTCACCACCACTGAAATTCCAGGATTTTCGCACGCGCAACAAAAAAAAATAAAATCAGTTGCACTTGACAGTCGTGTGCGCGTACCGGGAAAAAAGGGCGGCAATTGGCACAGAGATAATTGGCAGAACAATAAGATATTACTACAATAGGAAATTATTTTAATGATTATTTATGTATTAACTTCAAGTATTAAATGTTATGCTGTGTATGATTTGTGTATGCAAAGAGTTTTGGTATATTTACTCCGAAGAGGCTGTTTCAACGTCTTTAGCCCCTGATAATGATCTTTTCTCGGATTCTGGAGCATAAGCATACTTGGATCTGGCTCTGACTCTCTTACCGAAAAAGAAGAAGAAGTATGGAATACCACAACATGCCAAGGAAATGAAAGCCAACAATGATGAAGCCCATTCATAACCTAATCTGTGATACATTTGGATTGTGAATAATGGAACGGCAGCACCCCACATACTTCTTAAGAAAGTCTTAGCAGCCAACCCAGAGGCAGCATAATGTTGGTAAGAGTCAACAATGTAGTTGTTGGCTGGGTTGTACAATTGATTGAACCCCCAACCACATGCAAGACCTGAGAAACAAGGACCAGCCCAGCTGACATGTGGATACGAGGACCAGGCGAAGGCGAATAACCCAATTGGAATTAACCAACATCCAATCATCATTGGGATCAATCTTAGTTCAGCAGGTGGTAATTCACCACGGTCAATGTATCTTTGAGCTCTCTTGTTGTAATCCTTGTTAAACAATGGGGAGACAGCAGTGGCACCAATAACACCAACGGCGATTGGAATAAACATAAGACCAGTTTTACCAGCACTCCAGTGTTTACCTTCCATGTAGACAAGAGGATAGGCAAAGAAGAACATGTAAAGTAAACCATAGACAATTGACATGTAGATAGTGATTAAGAACACAATTGGTTCACATAATAGTACTAATGGTCTTAACAAGGTTTCATTGGCAATTTGACTGAAAGAACGGATTTTAATTTCAGCAAGGGCTCTGTACTTGTCATCACCGGTCAATTTTCTCAACTTCTTGGCTCTGGCTTTCAAAATAGTTTGGTGGTGAGTCTCTGGGATCAAGAAAACCATTGCGATATACAAGACACCGGAAAAGATCAACAAGACCCAATAGATCCATCTCCAACCAGCGTTATCACCAATGTAACCACCAACTAATGGACCAATAACTGGACCCAAAAATGGAGCGGCACTGAAAACACTCATAGCAACACCTCTTTCCTCAGTTTTCCACATTTCAGCAAGATTACCACCAATAAGACACATAGGAGCACTGAAAAACAAACCATCAATGAAACGACAGACTAACAAGGTACCAATATTCTTAGCGACGGCACATGGGATAATGAAGATGACGGCAATACCTAAAGTAGAGATATAGATCCATCTTCTACCAACTTCTTCACTCAATGGAGCGAAAATCAAAGGACCAATACCAAACCCGATAACTAACAAAGTAACAGTTAAGATAACGACTTCCTCACTGACACCAAAAGCCTTTCTTGGACCCTCCATGTCACCCGTGACAATAGCAGATGCAAGCGCCACGTCAAAACAAATGGCACCTAGGAAAAAAGTGACAAACCATTTATAACCTTTGGACCAGTTTCTTGGATCTTTTTCATCATTCTCGACAAATTGCACTAGTCTGACACCGGTATCAGCATCAACTGGGTATTGCCATTTGTCCTCTGGGTGGAAAGTAGAGTTTGGATCAGCGTGTGTTTCGACTTTTTGTAAATCGATACCGTCTTCTAATGGACCTAATTGACCAGCACGAGACTCTAGTCTGTGGACCAAGTTCTCGACACCTGGATTGTTGGAGACTAGTTTCTCTAGCGCCTCATGGTCGTGGTTGTGTTCATGGGCATGGTCAGCAGCTTGGTGCGATAAGCGTGATAGTGTTCTGCCTAGTGAGTGTGTCTTGTGGATCTCCTCGTGAGCGTTGTTCTTATCGGTAGGAACGTATGGTTCAACTGGATCTGACATTGTGGAGTTGTTGATTGTATTGTACGATTCAAATATTCAAGGGATCCAAAGAGGATGCCACCACCTCTTTATATACAGTTCCCATGATCCAAAGAGGACAACATTGTGATGCATTTTCCTGTCACTTTCAGAAAAGTTTTACGGTGCTTGTGTCTGTTTGTTGAGCTAATTATGTGCGATCGGTCTTTAAACAATGCTTTTTCAACCGATCGCAGAGCTGAAAAACCCGCAAAAAAATGAGTCACGTGGAAGATCACGTGAGCACTACTATAGATAAGGCTATTAGTATAAATATCTATTAAATGATGACTATATGAGTTCTATTAGTGACTGGAGTGGTCAGTGGAGGATGTATCAGCCTTCTCAACATCTGGGACTTTGCCCTGTTTTTGTTCGGATTCTGGAGAGTAGGCGTACTTGGACTTGGCTCTGATCTTCTTACCATAGAAGAAGAACATGTATGGAATAGCACAACATGCTAATGAGATGAATGCCAATAGAGATGAAGCCCATTCGTATCCCAATCTGTGATACATTTGGATAGTAAATAATGGCACACAGGCACCCCACATACTTCTCAAAAAGGTCTTAGCAGCTAATCCAGAAGCGGCATAGTGTTGATACGAGTCCACAATATAGTTGTTTGCCGGGTTGTATAGTTGACTGAACCCCCAGCCACATGCTAAACCAGAGAAACAAGGACCAGCCCAGCTAACATGTGGATATGAAGACCAAGCAAAGGCGAATAATCCAACAGGGACGAACCAACATCCAATCATCATTGGAATCAATCTCAGCTCGGCAGGTGGTAGTTCACCACGGTCAATGTATTTTTGAGCTCTCTTATTATAGTCCTTGTTGAACAATGGGGCAACCGATGTAGCACCAATGACTCCAACGGCGATTGGAATGAACATAAGACCAGTCTTACCAGCACTCCAGTGTTTCCCCTCCATGTAGACAACTGGATAGGCAAAGAAGAACATGTAGACTAGACCATAAATGATTGACATATAGATGGTGATTAAAAACACAATTGGCTCTTGTAGCAAGACTAATGGTCTGAGCAAAGTTTCATTGGCAATTTGACCAAAAGAGCGGATCTTGATCTCGGAAAGAGCTCTATACTTGTCATCACCAGTGATCTTTCTCAATTTCTTAGCTCTAGCTTTCAAAATGGTTTGATGATGAGTCTCTGGGATCAGGACAACCATGAATAAGTATAACACACCAGTGAAAATTAACAAGACCCAATATATCCATCTCCAACCTACATTATCACCAATGTACCCACCAACTAATGGACCAATGATTGGGCCCAAGAATGGAGCAGCACTGAAAATACTCATTGCAGTACCTCTTTCATCTGTTCTCCACATCTCTGCAAGATTCCCACCAATCAAGCACATTGGTGCACTAAAGAACAATCCATCAAGGAAACGACAGACTAACAATGTTCCAATGTTTTGAGCAACGGCACATGGAATGATAAAGATAACAGCTAGCCCTAAAGTAACGATGTAAACCCATCTTCTACCGACTTCTTCACTCAATGGAGCAAACACCAATGGACCAACCCCAAACCCGATAACTAACAGTGTAACTGTGAGAATGACAACTTCTTCACTAACACCAAATGCCTTCTTGGGGCCCTCCATATCACCAGTCACAACGGCAGATGCAAATGCAACACAGAAACAAATTGTACCCAAGAAGAAAGTGATGAACCATTTATAACCCTTGGACCAGTTTCTTGGGTCCTCGGAGTCTTCATCACCTGTGAACTGGACTAATCTAACACCAGTCTCTGCGTCAATTGGGTATTGCCATTTATCCTCTGGATGGAACGTTGAATTAGGGTCAGGATGAGTTTGGACTTGTTTCAAATCGATAGTGTCCTCTAGTGGGCCTAGTTGACCTGCACGAGATCCCACACGAGAGATTAAGTCATCGACACCTGGATTGTTTGACACCAATTTCTCTAAATTGGCATGGTCTTCTGATTCATCATTGTGGTGATGAGTTGAAGAATGGCTCAAGTGGGAAATGATTGATTGGGTTCTTGATAAGTTTCGACTGTTTTCAGCAGTTGTTGCGCTATGAGTTGGATGGTATTCTCTTAAACCTTCAGACATATTTTTAAATTGTTTGATGTTAATTAATTGATGTATTGAGATCAAGTTAGACTTTAATTGATGGGATATATGGTCCCTTTTATAACCCAAGGTACAATCATTAGATCATAGAGGCTATTTTGCCAAAGATACATATAATAGAGATTTACCGACATCAGCATGACTGGTCAATGGTCAATATAGCTCAATTGTGCTAATACTGAGTGCTCTTTGCTTTCAGTTCACCGATATTACCTTGGTACCTTCGTGGAAAACCCTCACTTCTGTAGCTATATGCACTATGGAAATATGTCACTTTGATGAGTATTTCGGTAATAACGAATTTGAGGTAAATAACGCCGAGTAGTACCTGGACTACTGAGTGGCTAATCACCGTAAATTCCCCAACTGCGATGGATTCAGCCAAGAGTGGGTGCATAGCTAGAGCCATTTAATTGTGTAGAGTTTGAATCACGAGAGGAACACGCATCGTTTGGATCAAATGTGGTGTCTAAGATCGTATAGTTAACGGTGTGATGGAGGACAAGATCGCTACACAACTGTAGTTCAGCTCATACTTTTAAGCATAAATCTAGTGTTTTAAGCTAATCATGGTACCAACTTGTACCTTCAAAGGCTAAAGCTCAATCAAATTTATCGGTAGAACTGTGTAGACCCTGCCATCACTCATCTCATGGCTGTTCAATTTGGTTCTTATCGCTCAAAAGAAAGATCTACAAAAATGTCGGCCCAGAAGAACTTGAACATGCCGACTTTTAAAGAACTTGTTACTTTTGGCAGATCGGCAATGTTGGGCCGATGGAGGAGTCACACAAAGTTTACAGCTGATAAATGGCAGATCGGATTCTACATATATGTTTGAGTCAATAAATAAAAAGAGTATTTGATTAGATAGGAATATACTAGTATAAATAGAGAAGATCATATTCAGAAGGAATGCTCAGTGGAGTCCTTACCAGTGGAACTAGTCTGTGACGAACCACTCTGCACAGCATTTATCAACTCATCGTAATAATTATTCCCAGACCATTTCTGATGAGTCAATACATCACAACCAATACGTTTCTCCTTTTGTTGTACTAGTTCAACATAAGCCTTCATCCCTTGGTCTTTGAAATGTTCACTCAATTCGAAACTTGACACAGCATTAGTGTGCAATCCGGCTAATGAGACCAATTGTAGGACAAATCCTGATTCGGCTAGTTTCCAGATGAATTCTTGTAAATCAGTGTCACTGAACCCATGAGCACTCCAGTTGAATGATGGACTTAGGTTATACACCAACTTCTTGTCTGGATACACGGCATGGATTCTTTGTGCGAATTCTTGGGCATATTGCAAGTTTGGTGTCTTGGTTTCAAGCCATAACATGTCCGCGTATGGAGCATATTGTAGAACACGCTTCACGGCAACGTCAATGCTTGGTTTTACCAAGTAGTAGCCCTCTCTGGTCTTTGGAGCTTCCCAATCGAAATACAATTCATCACCATCTGTCAATTCTTTAAAGATTTGTTTACTTTCGAATTGTGACTTGTCCTCTGTTCTTGTGATGAAATCACCCAATAGGTCAACTTTACGCAGTTCTTTCAATCTAAGCTCTGCAGCTTCCTTCAATGTGAATAGCTGGTTTTCTTCCATCCATTTAGCCTCAATCGCGTTCAGTTCCGATGTAGTTGCATTACGACACTCTGCTTCGTACAACACTTCGCTCAATGGTTTAACAGGACTGATAACACCCAAGATATATTCATGATCTCTTGGATCCACTGTAGAGCTCAACAAGTTCCCAGTCTCGGAATCTGTTCTAGCGATAACCAAATTTTCAGTATTCATAATATCCCATTGTAATCTCGTTGCAAGCAAACGAGAGATCTGAGTCGAAGTTGGCACAAGAACCTTCCCTGCTAAATGACCACATTTCTTACCGCCATGTAATTGATCCTCGATATGAATGGCACTAGCACCCTTTTCGGCAAATAATTTGGCTAGTTTCATCACGGCGCCTGTGCCACCATGTCCAGTGTCTGCATCTGCAATGATTGGTCTCAAGTAATCAATCTTGTCTAGTTGATCTCTATTTGGACTCTGGACCCATTCTGCCCATGCCTTCTTATCATGTAGCTGCTGGGCTTTAAACAATCTTTCAACTTGATTTGGTACAGTGTCATATGGATAATCACCAAAATCAGGACTCACTTCATTAGTCGTTGTAAGCACACTTGAACAAGCCCATCCTGAGACGTAGGCCACTTCTTGGTTTTTAGCACTTTGACTAATCTGTACAGGGTCTATTGAACCTATAGTGTGAACAGGTTTGCCCTGTTGGAACCTTTCATTAAGCAAATTGAACAGTTTTTTAGCTTGGATCGAGGAAGGGTACTCGACATTGAACGATCCACGATGAGAGGCGACTAACTCTGGTGAGTAGGTTCTCTTGATGCCTTTAAATCTTGGACTGGACCACCATTGTTTGATCTGTTCAACTTGTGATTCATAGTAGCTGTACTGTTCGGTTTTTGTGGGGTAAGGAAAGCGTGAGATTGTGGATTGGAAGCGTCTACCGAGCATGATTCTTTGTATATCTTGTATCTATAAGTGATGTATTTCTCTTAGTAAGATAGATGACTCCTGGAGTAGTTTAAGGCTCTTTTATATAGTGAATAATGTTCTTTTTGTCCCACCGAGTCATTATACCAAAACGGTGGTGATGATGACTAAAGACCCGCACTTGGTGATAATCTCGAATCCGAGACTCGGGCATTGTCAGAAAACCCACAATATCAAAAAGTTTGAAGGGTTTATGAGTGAGTATCTATGAGTACTGAGTCATACGTATAGTGTCTAGGATCTAAAGGGATGGATGCTTGCTAGGTGCCTACTAGTTGAGGTATTACGGCCTTTAGTTTCTGGTACGTTATCAAGTTCAAAGTACAATATCAATTATAAAGAGTACGAATATTCATATATATGACTCAGATTTAGAGTCCAGCTCACATATCCCATCTATTTAGCACAAACAGGATCAACACCACTGGCAATGTTACACTGGTGCATCAATCTTCTTTCACCCGGAGCGAATTGACCAGTCACCGCATGCCAAACACCTCTATTGTGGAAGATAACCAAATCACCAGCTTCCCAACTATGAGCATAGACATGCTTTGGTGCAATAGCAGGTTTCATCAGTCTGTATAGCTCATTTCTAGCGTCTTCCAATTGGAGGACCTCACCATTTTCACGTTCTAATCTCCATACACAGCATGCATGGGCTTGTAAATGATGTTCACCAGTGATTGGGTTTGTCCAGACTAGTGGTAATTTTTTCACTTTGGACTCTTCCCATTCTGGTAATTCGTCTAATGGGAGTTCTTTACCCTCGTTGACCATGGTTAATCCATCTGATGTAGCCTTGGACTCGGAGATGAAGATATATGGATGTGGTGCATAGACGACTTTGGTTTGGAGTGCCAATTGTTTATCTTCTTCACTGAGTAAATTGAAAGCATTCTTACCAGAAACAAAAGCAGTGGCACCTTGGGTCAGCTCTAGCTCTTCCTTGGTATCCTCGTAAACAATCTTTTGAGTCTTGGAATGAGGTGGGACATGGATACCTAGTAAAGTCGTAGCGACAGGTGGTGATAAGTCGTAAAGAGCAGAATCAATGTGCCATCTGTAAAATCTTGTTTGCTCTTGGGCAACTTGTGCATCAGTCAAAGTGTCCTTATGGAAAGTGAAATGAGTTGGATGTGTCAATTCGATTTCACCCATCCCATAATGACCAGCAGGCCATTTCCCTTGACCCAACACTTGAACTTGTGGTTGATCAGGGATTGAAGTACCATCTTTTCTCAAGACGGATCTTTCATGTCTGAATTCTTTACCATGACCATAATTCTTACCATTTGTCTGAGTAGTTGGATCAAATCTAGCGGTAAGTTTCCATTGTGAGTTTGGTGGTAAGTCAGCTTGGTTTGGAATAACAATGACAGAGTATTTGTGTAGGGCTTCGTTTAGTCTAGTGAAGTCTTCATCTGATAATTTGGAAGGATCAGTGACACCGTCTGGAAGTGTGATCTTAGCACCGAGTGGAGCGTCTAATGGCTCAGCTGTGAGGATAGTTTGAGTCTTGGAAGGCATTGATATTGGAATATTGAATTGTATACTGATATAGATCAATACCAATAGCAATCTACAAGACAATAGGGAATTACATGGTTATTTATACACTTTCCGAATAACCCCAAGTAGCCACATGCTATTGTTTTGATATGTAAAAAGTGATAAACTCTTTAGATCAGTGATAAGATACTAAGGAATTGACCGAGTATCTCCGCGGAACGCGGGCCGTGGTACCGCGGGAACTCTTCGTTTATCTCCGGAATTCTAAAATAAATGACGTCATTGGAGACAAAATGATTATGTAAAGAATTACATAATCAAGATTTTGGAAATATGTTTCGCGAACGCGTTCTGTAGTTCTTGGAATCTCAGTAGTAAAGCGACTAGACAATAGAGTCGTGTATACATAGAGCTTCCAGGTACTACAGGGCTAAAGAGACAAACTTCAGAGATGGAACCAGGGATCTCATTGGACACACTGGGGACACCTTCTCAAGACACACACTCTACAAGTAGGCACTGGAAGGAACAAATACCCAAACTGAACAAATTCAAAGATTTCCAAACTATTGATTGGGTCAATGATAACTTACAAACTCATAAGAGAAAGATACTTTTGACGCAGAGGAACAGATCAACATCTCAACTGATAGACTTGTATCAATCATTGCAGACATATATCATCCTCACTCTGGTCGGTATAGCGATTGGGTTCGTTGCGGGCTCTCTGAATATTGTCACTAGTTACTTGTCAAACATCAAGACAGGTTATTGTTCAACAAATTTCTATTTAAACAAATCATTTTGTTGTTGGGGTGAATTGGAAGAGTCTAAATGCTCAACATGGGTCAATTACTCCACCCACGTCCCGATTTGGAACTATATCATGTTCATCCTCATCTCATTATTGATGGCTTTCACAGCTTGTAAATTGGTACTACATTATGGTCCATTCGCTGCAGGGTCCGGTATCTCAGAGATCAAGTGTATCGTTTCAGGTTCTACATTGGATGGGTTCCTCAGTACATGGACTTTCCTAATGAAAAGTATTGGATTACCATTGGCTATTGGATCTGGTCTTAGCGTGGGGAAAGAAGGTCCAAGTGTTCATTATGCCGTTTGCGTGGGCAGTATAATCTCAAGTGTTTTTTTAAAATTGGGAAGTAAAAGGGATAAATCAACATTGTCATACAAGAATATCTTAGTGGCTTCAAGTGCTGCTGGTGTTTCTGTGGCATTTGGTAGTCCAATGGGTGGTGTCCTATTCTCCATTGAAGAGATCTCCAATATGTTCAAACTATCGACAATGTGGGAATCTTATTATTGTTCACTTGTTGCTGTATTTGTACTAAAATTGATGAACCCTTTCAGAACAGGGCAAGTCGTTATGTTTGAAGTTACTTATGACCAGGATTGGCATTTCTTTGAGATACCAATCTTCATCATCTTGGGGTTGTTTGGTGGTTGGTATGGGATCATCATTAGTAAATTTAACATCAAGATGGTCAGTTTCAGAAGGAAGTTTCTGGGGTCTTATGCTGTTAAAGAAGTCTTGTTTTTGGCGTTGATCACATCGTCCATCTCCTATTTCAATGAATTTCTAAGACTTGATATGACAGAAGGTATGCAAATCTTATTTGAAGCTTGTAATGACAAGTTTGAAAATCATGAGATTTGTCATTTGACATCAACGCCTAAAGTGTTCAGCATCTTGTTCTCATTGACATTGGCCACCATCATTAGAATGATCTTGATTATCTTTACATATGGTTGCAAAGTACCAGCAGGTATTTTCGTCCCATCAATGGCATGTGGTGCAACATTCGGTAGGGCTTTGGGGATCTTTGTCCAATTGATACATAAACGCATGCCAGATTCCAAACTATTTACATCAGGGTGTCTTGCTGATAATTCTAAATGTATCACCCCGGGGACATATGCCTTTCTGGGTGCCGCTGCTGCACTAAGTGGGATCACTCATTTAACAGTGACCGTTGTGGTGATAATGTTTGAACTGACAGGTGCTTTAAAATATATCATTCCTACAATGATCACGGTGGCTGTTACAAAGATTATAAATGATAATTATGGGAAGGGAGGTATTGCTGATCAAATGATCACTTTCAATGGGTTACCATTCATTGATCCTCATGAAGACCATGATTTTTTTGAGCATCCAGTGGAGGATGCAATGACTAGCAAAACAGTGGCTCTCCCACTAGAGGGTCTAAGATATGAACAATTGTCTGTGATCATTGCAGATACAGATTTCCAAACATTCCCAATCGTGCGAAGTTTGAAGAAGCCTATCATTAAGGGAACTATTGGAAGAGATGAGTTATTAACAGTTGTTCAAAGGGCACAAGCCACTGGAAATATTAGCGCCGAAACTAAATGTGTGTTTACTACAGGGGAGAATGATGTTGATTCCGGACTAGTCTTTACGGAACATATCAATCCAGCACCATTAACAGTTGAAATAGGTACACCATTGGAAAGTGTCCTTGATGTTTTCCATAAAGTTGGTCCTAAATGCATTCTTGTCTCAAATGAAGGTATCTTACAAGGTCTGCTGACGAGGAAAGATATCTTGCGATACGAACACTATTTACATCATGTTGTCTCAGGTCATGATGACGGCGAATCACAAGCATTGAAGTTCAATCAAGACGATTTTATTTGGGAAAAGATGCAAAAGATGGAGAATGCTGTTATGACAAAGATACAGGTGTTGAAGGATAAGTTAGGACAGGTTGGCGGTAGATATTCACAATTGAGCAATAGAGATGAGTAGAAGAAGTGTTTAATGTATATTCCAAAAAGGAGATTTGTTTTTCGTTAGTATCAACCTAGTTTGTTGGTATTTCCCAATATATTTTTGTCCGCGGTATAGTGTATGCTTCGTACATGTTTCATGTATGGTGCGAAGGCCTAAGCCCGGTATAGCAGAACACCATAAAACAACTATGGTACATGGAGAAAGTTAACTATCATCATTTATATATAAGCTAGAATGGTCGTTCGTGCCCACCTGTTTTTCGTAGAAGGCCTCTTGCTTTTGGCATCTTGACGATCTATTCAATATGAGCTCGATGAAATACACAAATTCCCAAAGACTACACAATTCATTGAAGACGAGGCTGATACAGACAATAGTTAGTCCAAATGTGCTACTTGGAGTATTGACATTGATTTTGTTGGCCTGTTATCGCTCGATATGTCTCAATGTGCTAAACAGTACAAGTTGGGATGTTAACTCAAGTGTTTCATTGGGGTCCTCTAATTTCAACATCAGCAATAATGAGATAGATATTGGTGAATATCTAAAGGATAATGAAGAGAAATATTTGAGTAGTTTGAGAAGCTCTTTGAACACATATGCAAACAGTACGGCTTCCTATTTAAGTGCACAACATGAAGCGATGATCAAGACGTTCAACAGTACATTGGAGTCCAAGCTGAATGAGAGTGAACAGATTTATCAGCTACAAACATACACGACTTCGTTATTGAAAGCTTTGAACAGTACAATCATTGGTACTCTACAAGAGGATAGTCAGAAGATCAACGATACCAAGTCGCTGGTGGACAATGCTGTGTTTGTTGGTGAAACCATTGACACATCGAATTTGACATTAAACTATGAAGACATTCAGACACTTTTGACCAACGCAATCGATAATTCTACATTGTTTTCTTATGACAATTCATCCTTAGTCAAGCTGAATGAAGAGAAAGACCAGTTTTTGTCAAACATCTCGTCCACTTTTGCTGATACATTGACTACGCTGCAGGACTTGAACTTGACAACTTTGAGCTCTGATAATACGGATTTCTATGCTTTAAACCTGAGTCCAAATTTGGTCCGTTCTGATATTCAAGAGAGTGGTGTTTCTTCCAATAGCAGTAACAACAGCTCACTGTTAGCCCAAAAGCACAGTTTCAAGGCTAGTTCAAAAGTCAATTTAATAACTCTTGGAGTTTTCCTCTTCATAGTTTATCTCCTCTTGATGTTTGGTAGATATTTCAAGTTCAGATACCAGCTACACCATATCGGTTCCAATATGGTTGACTTTGAGAAACCAAGTGGAGATGTTGATGTTATAGGGTTGTTACAAAGCTCAAACGAACCTGTTGTGACGATGATGATGGATATGGAGACCAAAATATTAGGTAGTGGAGTCCACTCTGATAGATCATTTTGGCTCAATTCGTATCTATTTGGTGAAGTTTCAGATCTATGCTATATCTTTATCGTCTGTGGGCTGTTATTTGTGCTATATTTGAGTCTGATGAAGCTGAAGTTTAGTGATATAAGCACTAGCCAATCAGAGGACAGTCAATTGGTATTAACCAAAAACTTCAACTTGACACAATTTGGTGAATTCAATGCTTCAAAGTTATCTCAAACATCACAAGAGTTGATCTCACAGTGCAATGAGCAAGTCCAATCCAGTCTCAATGCCTTAAATCTGTTGTTGAATAGCACGTATTCCGAGTATAACATCAACCAAATTCTCAGCACTGAAGCACCACAACTTCAGATAAACAACTACACCGCAGTTCAGGAAAATTCTAGCACCATAATCAACAACATCTTGACCGATTTGAACAAGCTGCAGTTCCGATGGGAAACCAAGATCAATGTTTCCAATTTCCAGGCCTCGAGCATCGTACAAAAAGTGCTTCACATCATCAACAGCACTCTAATTTACACCGTTCGAATCGCATTGATCTGCTCTTCAACAATATTTATATTGCTAGTGCTCTTGGGTATCGTATACTCCTTCTTTATATAGATTTGTCGTTTGCAATACTATTCAATCATGCTAATCTCAAACAAATCGTAGTGGCCTTTTCAACCTATTAAAAAAAATTTACATCAAAATGGAAAAAAAAGGATTTGAAGTCATACAAATCAACGAGATTCAAAGACAACTTAAAGGTTTCTCTACTGCTTTTTGAAGGACAATTCACTTGCTTTTCATCTGCTTAGCTCATTGTGTTTCATTGCTCTTTGCAAAAGATTACAAATATCAAGAAGAACCAGTGAAAAAGAGGTTATCACCAGTGTTTTTTGTGGAATTAACGAAGCATTTCTTTGTGTACGCAGGAACAACTCAGAGATACCACCATACAAGGCAAAAGATCTACTGTGCAAAGACAATACTTTAGTGAGAATCAGTGAAGGCATAGCATACTGCAAAGTCATTCTTGTGAAAGATTTAGTGCAAGCTCTCTCAGTACAACCGATCCAAAAATTATACATATAAGGTGATTAAATGATAATAATAATACACTAGAGAAAACAACTTGGAAAACGACAAAATGGCTCATAGGAAACTTCAGCAGGAAATTGACCGTGTGTTCAAGAAGATTAATGAAGGTCTCGAGATCTTCAACACGTTCCACGAGAGACATGAAAACTCTACGAATCCTTCGCAGAGGGATAAGTTGGAAAGTGACTTGAAAAGGGAAATCAAGAAACTTCAGAAGTTGAGAGAACAGATAAAAGTATGGCAAACTCAAAACGAAGTGAAGGATAAGGAGAAGCTATTGGAGCATAGGCGACTGGTGGAGGTGGCGATGGAGAAGTACAAAGTCGTAGAGAAGGGTTCAAAAGTCAAGGCATATTCCAACATAAGTCTTAAACAAGGGGCCGACTTGGATCCAGAAGAGCAAGAGAAACTGGATACGATAAATTTCATCCAGGAGTCTATCGATAATCTCGAGAACCAGTACCAAACCGTTGAAGTGGAAATTGAAAAATTGAGCTCAAAGAAGAGTAAGAAAAATCTGAGTGCTAATGAGGCCAAAAAGGAAGAATTGAAAGAGCTTCAAACGAAATACAGATGGCATCAACAGCAATTGGAATTGACACTTAGATTGTTGGAAAACGATGAGCTTCAAGTAAGTGATATCTTGGAAATCAAAGAAGAATTGGTCTATTTCTTGGAGAGTAATAGAGATCCAAATTTCATCGACAACGAATACATCTATGAATCTTTAGACTTGGAAGCCAATGAATTGATATCGCACGAAGTGGTATCGTCTTTGAACGGTCTACAGGAAACATCGAAGGAAGATCAAGACAAAAAAGAAAACTCGGTATCTGTATCACCAAATGTGTCGCATTCCTCTGTGTCATCAAGTCATGCTAGCCCGAGTAACAAACATGCGCAGACATCTTCGTCAACCGCAGCAACATCTTCAACAACAACACCTGCTACTGCCTCGACGACGACAACGACAACTAGAAAGTTTGATACACCAAAGGCTAAGAAACTGGTGACATTGAGTGCACCATCTGGTTTATCACCTGTGACAAGCTCAGGTTCTCTAGGAACTTCATTGAAACCTGCTATGGCTCCAGCCAAGCCTGCTACTGAGATGAAATGGTCCGCTCTGGCTGCTGGTACTTTACATCAAGAGTCAGTTGCCTCACCACCAGCAACAGCTTCATCAACAACAGTAGCTGCTGCCACTACTGCTCCAACGGTATCAGGTAATTCCACTCCAGTGGTATCATCACCAGCTCAGCCCGCTGCAAGACTGAACTCTTCGGTGAACATTGCAAGCCAATCACAAGAACAGCGACCAAGTACACCATTGAAGAAGAGTTTAAGTGTGGCGACATCATGGGATAAGGAACCACCAATTAGTGCTTCTATATTGGGCAGTGGTAACTTGAACGGTGGATCTGGTGTTGGATTTGTTAGTAACTCACCACCAGTGAATGAATTGGAGTTCCAACAAGATTCAGAATTGATGAGCTTACCTCCAGGTATCCAAGATATCATCACCTCCTTTGTGTCATGTCGCAAAACTGGGACTGACAATGAAACTAAGATCATTTCTAATGTTTCCAAGCTTTTGGAAGTGCCTAAGGATCATTTGATCAATAACAAAATTTCCTCTTCAATCACTGCCTCATCAATGGAGCTGATTAGAGCTTCAAACATATGGAACTCCTCGAGATACCAAATGACTGGGATCAATTATGATTCATACTTGGATAAATTGGATGATGGGTCATTGTTCTACGCGTTTTACTTCAGTATAACACCATTTGAAAACAAGATTGTCGAGAGTGAATTAGTTAGAAGAAGTTGGAGATGTGATTTGAACAAGAAGGTTTGGTATCAGAAAATGGTTTCGCCAGCTTTGTTAAACGTTGTTGGTAAAGATGCTGAAGTGGCCAATTACAAGAGATTTGATTCTGAAAGTTGGAGTGTCACTGATTTGATCAATTACAAGTTGAGTGAAAGCTCGTTAGCTCCAGTGGCTTGAATTTATTTTCTACGAATTCACTCTCGATGTACATGTGTGTGTATTTGGTGTTCTTCTTTCAAATGCTGAGATCAGTTGTTGTTGATGGTTTTGGCAAAATGGAAGTTGGGTGGTCATGTTACATGCATTATTTAAGTATTATTGTTTCCAAGTCTTAATTTTCTTTATAGTTTTATTTTTAACCCCCTTGATATATATTAACTATCTGATATTCCAAAGAGATGGTCCTATGATGTTGTAAAATTGAATTGTCGACATGAGCTAGCGCCTGCTTCGGTGGTGATTATATCCAGCAGATTAATGGTGTCTACACCACAAGAGCAAACCCTGAAGACTCGAAGACCCGAAAGCACGACTTCCTATCGTTATCTTGAGAGCCTCCTCAGAGGCTTTTCAAACACAAGTAGAGTATTGAAAAGGTGAAATAATAGTTCATTGTGCCGGAAATAAGCGGAAGCTATTCCTATTATGCTTCACAATCCGCCAGCGACTTGATTCTCTTTCAAATCATCAATAAATGCACCAAGTATGAAAATGTTTGACAAAAAGAAGAATATGGAGCTTAACAGCAAGTAGGGGAAGAAAGTAGCCTCACCGAGAAACTCCAGTTTATAGGCAAAGAATAACCATGTCCCTTGTGAAATGATCCATAATAATAGGCATGTGGTACCTTTCACTTTATTAGCTGTGCATAACTTTGTGTCTCTTAGTGCAAATGGTAAGAAGATTAAGTACCAAATGAAATATTGAGAAGTGATGACTTTGTTAAAAGTGACAAATGTCAAAGTTTGTAAAAACATTGTTGTTGTGATGGATTTCTTGGTGAACATGATTGGTAGTATGATTGCAGAGATGGTCAATTGTGGTAAGAAGGCCCATGATGTAAAGTCTATTGATGGAATAGCCTTTGTTGTAGTTTGTAAGGCAGATGTGAAATATAAGGAGATGTTATAAATGGAGAAATTGTGCCTGTGATCTAATCTTGATAAATGGTATAGATATGAGTGGTATAGGAACTCTTGGCCATAGATGTTGTACATCAATGCACTTAATGAACCAAATGCCAATAATGATGCCATGGCGAAAATGATCGTCCTTTTGTTTATCAATGCAATGATAAACTGATGTGGCTTCATTGATGAAGATGGCGTAGTATTGGACAAGAATAGTATTGCAGTTGGTATGTAAATGATTGGATAAATCTTGAAATGCACAGCTAATCCAGCAAATAACCCACTCACAATCAAATTCCCCTTGATCAAATGGTATAAAAACATCATTATGAACACAGTGAGCACACTTTCCGAACTTCCTCTTGTACTTATTGTAACCACCATTGGATTCAATAACCAAATCGATGCTAAAACACTTCTCTTCACAAGGGATAACGACGTCAATTTCAACAATTGTAAGATTAAATACCCAGTGATCAAATCACAAATGATAAATAACACTTTACCCCATGAGTATGACCAGTCATACATAGAGTTGGGCACCAAGAGCCATGCTAATAGTGGTGTATACCTATATGTTTCCCTGTCATATGGTGATTGACCCTTGAGGACGTAGTGGGCAGCGTCACTGAATACTAAGTAGTCGATATCGGTGTATTTGACATCCATATGGGAATCTTGGTATAGACCAAAGAGGAAGAATCCGATTCTGAGAAGTGTGGAGGCGATGAGGAGTGAGGATGTCGGGTGTCTTTTGATTAGGTCCATTGTGGGTTGGGTCGGCTGTGTTGTGTGCTGGGTATTGTTGATGGTTGATTGTTGATGTTCGGTTATTATGTGTTTTTTTCACTAAATCTCGGAGAATGGATTTTAACGTCTTAACAGAGATCTACAAGTGTAAAATCTACATCAAAGGAAGCTTTAAATCCACAAGACACGACGGTCCAGGAATCCATGTATTAAGCTCACTTCCATTGTTGAAAAGATTTCATGTTCAACAATTTGTGTAGATCATACTACTTTATTCAAGATTTACTATTAGATTTCATGTCAACTTTCAATCGGCAGCTGTTGTTCATCCTGCGCTTCTCTTTCCCTCATCCTTATCCATAGTCTCCTTCTAACAAAAGCACCTAATCTCTGTTCGCCACTCCAGTGGTTCGAGTTGAATCTCCAGCTATAGATCCATCCTTGGTCATCTGTATCCCTAGTCATGAGCACAACCCATTTATCCCAAGACCATTCCCAATTCAAATCAGGTAGGGGGAACAAGCGAAGCTCATTAATCTGAGCACCATACAAGTTTGTGAAATTCGCTGGATCACAGGGGAATAAGTATTTTGTGAATAGTGGTAATCCCAGTAAGTGCATCCCGCGTTCGTTCTCTATTAGCACATCGTACGAGTATTGCTTTGTTGGGTCATTAACCTGGGGGTTCTTGGAGATGAAGTTTTCAATGATATCGTCAATGGCTTCTTTGGGTATTATCGTTTGTATAATGCTGTTATATTTGGAGTTGTTATTGTCTTTGATCTGTATTTCATAGTTTTCAGCTTTCTTGTATCCCAGGAATCCTGAGCTGGGGGTTGTGACCATGCTATACTAGTCTATTCTTTGTCATTCCAACACCTCTCAATCCACTCTTCCTCTCCACTATAAGCTCAACATCGTTCTTTTGTACCCTTAATTTGGATGGCTGAAATGCTTTGTGGAAATATTCGCGAATGTGTTCTGCAGAAATCTTTAAATTTTAGTGCTGACGTAATCAAAAATGTGGCCTCAAAATTTCGCGCAAAAATCGAACGGTGGAAATTTGAATTTCAAAGCCGAATTTAATGGATTTATGGCCCATTGGAATCTAAACGCTATTAGTTGATCCTTGCCCATTGGATTATTACCAATACAGTTACTATGGCCGACTTGAACCCTGATATGAACTACTCCGCGAACCTGCACTACCAGCAGCAGCGACAACAATACCAGAACTCCATGAACAAGTTGCAAGCGAGCTTGAAGGACAAGGCCATGATGAGTAATAACGACCCAAACCTGTTGGTGAACATGCCCCTGGACCCTAATCAACAGGCTGCTCAGCAAGCGGCCGCTGTACAGGCCAGAGTGCAGGCCCAGGTGAATGCTGGTGCAATTCCACCAAACCAGGCTGCTCAAGCTGCCCAGGCTGCAGTAGCATGGAACACCAATTTCAACAATAATGGTCTTTTCACGGATACATTATCACCATATTTTGCACCTTATGGTATTGACGTTTCGCATTTCCCACTGACGAACCCGCCTATTTTCGAAAGTGCACTGATGATGAACAACCAGGGACAACCAAGAAGACGTATCTCCATTTCGAATGGTCAGATTGGGCAGATAACCACGAGCCACACGTTGAACGGGGACGATTTGTACGATAGTCAACCACCACCGCTACCGAAGCAGAGTTCACAGTCTCAAGATGATCAGGCACTCCATAATCAGAACCAACTCATCTTCAACCAGCTGAACCTGGACTCTGTTGCGCCTCACGTGCAAGCACCTCCTGCTCCTCCTCCACAGGATTTGATCAATGTCATACCGCCACCTCCTGTGCAAGACCAGTCTCAACACCTCATAACAGCAACACCTAACCATAACCATAACCATAACCATAACAACAACAATGGGAGTATACCTGACCCGGTGATCAAGAGAGAAGACCCCTTCCCACAGGCCCCTTCACACTCTGGGATCCCACAGCATAAGCTCGTCTACAACAACGAGGTGATATTCAACCCAGACGCTGGTCCTATCCCAGGTACAGCGGCATGGAAGAAAGCCAGACTATTGGAAAGAAACAGAATAGCCGCCTCCAAATGTAGACAGCGGAAGAAAGCTGCACATATCCAGTTGAAAGAGGATGTCGAGAAGTACCAGTCACAGATCAACAGGCTGAAGAAGGAGAAGAGAGCGTTGTACTCCCTTTATTCCAAGTTGCAAGAGGTGGATCGTGACTCGCTGCCTGAAGAAGTCGTGGAGCTGCTGGATGGCATTGATGTGCCGCATCCTGACCAAGACGATGAAGAGACTTTTGACGATGACGAGGAATAGCTGCTGTTTTGTTTTTGATTTGTATGGCGCTCAGAGTCTCGTGGCTGGGTCCGAGGCTCTTTGTTTTTTCCAAATTGTGTGTATACGTTTATAATTCAAGACTTTTTTTTCTATTAAGATTGTTTTCATTAGCCGCTGAAGTAGAGTTGACTTGTTGATGTATTTAAAGGATTGGATTTCCACTTTGG
Source organism: Hansenula queroliae (assembly GCA_030674255.1). Classification (NCBI taxonomy): domain Eukaryota; kingdom Fungi; phylum Ascomycota; class Saccharomycetes; order Phaffomycetales; family Wickerhamomycetaceae; genus Hansenula; species Hansenula queroliae. Next base: position 111,555 of record JAJLXP010000031.1, read on the forward strand.
AATTGATCAAGAAAGCTACTTAAAACACAGGAAAGGAAAGGATCGTTTATTGAGCTATAGATAAACAGACTGATTAGTTGACTAAGAGTTTAAAATGAGTGGCGTTGATGTTGCTGATGTTGATGTTGATTTCGATATGGCATTGGTGAGTACAAGCATTTTCGCCACCGAGAACTAAAGGTAGAAGAAGGTATATAAAGATGAAGCGCTACGTCCAAGAACAATATCAAGGCAATGGATCTATAAGGATCTATGAGAATGGGTCTCTAAACAATAGATAAGATCACTATCTTATCTTCCAAGTCATCAATGTGTCAAAGCAGGCCCTAAAATTGGCTTCTCCAGATTACCACAACAAAGCTGCAGCGAAGCTGAGGCTAATTCCCCATTAACAATCACCAAAAGAAAACAGCCAAGGAGAGAAGACATTGCTGACTTGAGGTTTAGTAAGGATGGTGCTGGTCCAGTGCCCCTGATGACTTCACAAGTGCAACGAGGCATACGTCAACAATCCATACCGATGATCTCAACATTTAGAGCAAAGAAAAAACAGAAGGAAAACAAGAGACAATATCAGCTCCATATGTTCACTTGATTGATACAAATCAGCTGAAAAGTTTAAAGTACTGATTGGGACTCAACCAAATCTCCAATACGTTGAAAGGTCCCCTTTCAGAGACAATCGGATGCATTAGCTGTACATTATGTCACCTCTTGGACCCTGAGTTTCTTCATGCATGCACAATTACTGACATCAATCTGACTTTTTAGGCTGTTGCTTTGATCAAATGGAAAAATGAAATAAATCCAGAGTTGAATATAAGAGGTAATCTTAAGATACTCACATGTTTTATTCAAGTGTGATGAGTCGGTACTAATACAACAATATACATAGAGTTCATCGCAGAAAGACAAATCGAGTCTAAACAAGAGGAAATTACATCACAAATATGTAATATTTCAGGTGATTTAGAGTTTTCAATTCAGGAGGAACTGGGAAGGGATATCCTGAATGATGGTTTAAATGATATGGAAATACAGGAAGAAGTTGAAGTTGGTGGTCCCCACATTGAAGCACCCCAGATTGAAACTCCAGTGGGAGTTGTGATCAAAGAGTCAAAAAGAGTACATGAAGCAGATAATATGGTCTCCAAGGCGAACCAGCGTAAGAAACTGGAAGCTCAAAAATCAACTGCTACTCCTAAAATGACAAAGGCCATAGTGAAGCAAACACAAAAGGCCGTTATTGAAGACGAACCAATAGTGATATTATCATCAGCCTCAAAGAAAATGCTGAAGGAAAAAATGAGATCCAAGAGGCCTTTACAAGACAAAGAGGTACAAAAGATTGACAATCTATTGAAAAGGTCGTACGCTTCTATTAAAGATACTGATAGACCCATTAACAATCCATCTCCAGTCTTGAAGAGAAAGAAACCCGGTATCGAGAATAAGGCAATTTCAAAAACTATACCACAGTCTAGTAAGCCAGAACACACGCCAGTTCCACTAGAAGAAGCTTCATTCAAAGTTCCAAATGAGAAGAGTAAGACAGCACCTAATTGTTTCAGCGTCGCTTTCGATACTAACACATTCCACTAGAAACATTACCTGTATTATCTGCATTAAACGTCGATCTAACTGCATTGGAACTTTATGAATACACTAAAGTCAAATATAGACCAATGGCTATATTGTCTTGTTTAGAAACTTTCCTACCTCTACAGTCAACAAATACTACAATAACACTTGTGAAGATCCTTGGGTTCCAGCTGATACAAAATTTGAGTTCAACTACTTGTGATACCATCATTAATGAGCTTGATAGGACTATTGTTACGTTATTCAAGCATGATATGCAAAATTGTGATTCCAAATCTGGATTGAAAAACCATGTCATGTCCAAGATCGTTTTGTCCCTGTGCAGATTTAACAAGCTGAAAGTGATTGAGTCAATTTTATTTAATGTGTCGATATACGTGAAATTATTGGTTGAATTAAAAGTGGGAGATGAGCAATTGGCTGAAATTAGAGAATACTCGTTTGTTGATATGTATCTGACTAAAAAGTTTAGTTTTAGGTACAGTGATAGGGTACGGGGTTATAAGAGACGTATCAAAGAGAAGCGAGAAAAGCTGCCATTTAATGTCGAGTCGCTAAAGAGATTGGTTTCATTTTACCTTAGATTGTTACGAAGTTTGAAAGTGTCAAGTGTTCATACAGACCATGAGCTGTTTGAAAAATTCAAGTCCTACCAAGTATTCATCCATTCTTCATTAATCATTATAGATGATTTTTGTTTATTGAAACAATTTAAACTCGCAGGTTTAAAATGGGTTGAAGAATCATGGGCTTGAGATTCTATATTCATGTATGATGATAAGCTACGTCACAGTATTACAGTATACAGCAGCATTCATTATTTATTGTTCCTTTAATTATTACTTCTTTTCTTTAACTTCACGTACTGGATCGAAATAATGATGATCCATAGCCTCTTGAGCAGTCAATCTTTCTTGATGGTCATAACGTAACAATTTATCAATGAAGTCTAGGGCTTCAGGTGTAGACAAATGTTCATTAGCCTGTGTCTTGAATCTTATCCAAGGTCTCTTTGTGTATTGTCCCAGATCTTCGTATTCAGTTCCTAACTGGATCTTGTATTTGGCTAAGTAAGCCTCCAACTCATCAGTACCCAACACTCTCACGATTTGTACCAATTGATCAGTATTAGATTTCCCATGGAAGAAAGGTTCCCTCTTGAAAATAATTGAGGCAAGCATGGCACCAAATGACCAAAGATCTAGTGAATAATCGTAATATCTGTAATCGACTAATAATTCAGGACCTTTGAAATATCTTGAAGCGACACGAACATTGTACTCTGTCCCCGGGTGATAAAATTCGGCAAGCCCCCAATCTATTAATCTCAATTTTTTCATGCTGTGGTCAATCATGACGTTATGAGGTTTAACATCTCTATGCATAATCCCCTGGGAATGACAATAATCTAGGGCTTTTAACAAATCATACATGTAGAATCTGATATCGTAGTCCGTTAGAGTTGGGTACAACGTTCTGAAATCCAAGTTATTAACATGTTCAGAGATCAAAGCTGGGGTTTTGGAATTAGGATCTCTCACAACGGATAACAATTTGATAATGAATGGACCGTCAACCAAGTTTTGTAATATTTTAATTTCACGTTTAATCTTCTTACGCTTAACAGGTTTCAACACTTTTATAACGACATTTTCACGGTCATTTAGCGAAACACCTTGGAACACTTCGGAATATTTACCACGGCCCAATTTCTTCACAATCTCATAGTTCTCTTGACTTTGCCAAACGATGCTAACATTTTCATAATCCCAATATTGTTGGTTTTTCTTTTGATTCGCATCAGCGTAAACTTTGGAGATGGATACCACTTTTTCGCTGCTCATGACTGACTTCTCTTCCTCAGTTTAAAGCTCTTGATATAAAGACACTAGCCTGAAATAGAATTGAACTGAATTGAACTGGATTCGCCGTCGTCATTTCCACCACAATTAAGATAACAAACACTGTGCATTTCCACTGAAGAGAAAAAAAAATTGTGTGGTGTTTGGATGTTTTGAGGGCTCCTTACATAACCGGTTCGAATCTGAGGTGGGACTACATTAATTTACTCATTGCGAATTTTAACATAATGACATTGGGGAGACGATTATCTATAGACCTTGAAGACCTTTGACAAGCTCAGAGTGCTTCTTTTTGTCCTCAGCAGAAGATGAAAGACCTTGCAAAGATCTGATGTCACCGACAATGTCACGAGTCTTCCCGAAGTACACTTCTTGTAACAAGTTTCTCAATTTGGATTCAATGTCTTCGACCAAAGTACCAATGTTTACTATATGTGATTGTTCGTCTGTGATTTCCAATTGCTTTTCAGTTTGTCTGATCAAGTTACCACTAAGCGAGATGGAATTGCCCTTGTTTTCAAATTTGGACAAGTCAAGAATAATGGTGGATGTCACCTTATAAGTGGCCTTGGAATGGCCATTGACTAACACTTCCAAGACATGGATGGAGTCCCAAAGACCCTTTTCATCGTCGGTGGACTTCTTTAGCAGAACAACACCTGCAAAGTTGTTATCATTGGAGGAATCTTCCTCGTCTTCTTGATCCCAGAAGTAGACACTTGAAACACCACCTTCGTAGTAAAGATCTCTATAAACATCAAAGGAGTCATTAGCATAGATCTCCAATTGTCTCAATTTGTCTGATGGGAATGGACTCTCTTCATCATCTGTCAATGCTGGATAATACTTGTTTGACCATGGGGATCTATACGAGTCTAGATCTCTATTATAGTCACAGGTCAAGTACTGTTTCCCGTTCGACTCGTCTCTTGCGATACTCAATGGCACATCCACAGACGACAGCAATTCCTCAGTCAGGTCTGGGTTCAGTCTAATGATGTTTTGTAAGTTTTGGGCAATGTTCTTTGGATCCAATCTTCTTAACAAATCCAACGCAGCGTCATAGGACTCTTCAGACTATACGGAAAACGGGGTCAATTAGTAAACAGTGTCTCAAGATTTCAATTCCAGCAGTTAAAACGTACCATTTTGTATTGTTTTCCAGTGGTGTGACTCCAGTTTCAATGGGAATTCTGGTGATAATAAGGAGAATACGCTGTCATTTTTCACGTTTTTCTCGACTTTCCCATAAACGTACATAATAATCTTAAACGAAGATCCTATATTCCTGGATAATTTCATACACAACCTCAAAACACCCAATTTGCAGTGAAAATCACTTGAAATGAACAGCTTCATCGATCTTGTCGGGCCTTATATCCCAAGAACCCCAGGTATCTTGCCTAAATGGCTCTTGTTTGTGAGTATTTCCTCAGATCATCACACCACTATAATGGAGAGAATGCTAACCCATATCCACCATAGATCTCTGTTGTTTCAGTGTTTAACTCAGCTCAAACCTACTTGTCTGGTTTGGAATTGACCAGAAGAGTCTACGAGAACAAGCCTCAAGAGACTACAAACTTATCAGCCCGTACTTTCGGTACTTGGACATTTGTCGCTGCAGTCATCAGATTCTACGGTGCTTACTATTTGACCAATCCTCAAATTTACCAAATCACCTTCGCCTCATATGTAATCGCCTTTGTGCATTTCGTCTCTGAATGGTTGATCTTTAAGACTGCCAAGTTCGGTAAAGGTCTATTAGGTCCTTTGGTTGTTGCAACTTCAACTATTGTTTGGATGACTTTACAAAAAGATTACTACACAAGTTTAGCTTAGATCTCTACGACCCGATACATGATGGTTTGAAAATAAAAATCCGTTTATAGAATCAAGTCAAGTTTGAATTGAAGAGGATATAAAAACAGTAGAAGTAAAAGTAAGTGTATATACTAGAGTTATTTAACAAAAATCGTTTATAATGTAAAAATGATGAAAGTACGAAAACATTAAAGCAAAAGGCACAAAATCATGATAGTATCCTCAATGTTTTGTTGGATCTTGACGTTTCAACACTTCGACAACAGGGCCTAACAATCTTTGGAACCCACGCTTGTCTAAAGTGGCAACAGTAACATCGGTCTTTGCAACAATAGTGGCTGCTCTTGGAGCATCATTCAATAGCGCAAGTTCACCGAAATAATCACCTCTTTTCAATTTACCAATTAAACCATCATCGTTCTTAACAACATCAGCTTCACCCTTTTCCACCAAGTAAAAGTTTTCACCAACTTCACCTTCTTTAATGATAACATCCCCGGCTTTGTAAGAAGCTGTCTCCAATGCATCGGCTAATTTAGAACGTTCAAATAATGATAAACCTTTCAATACAGGCACTTCTTTCAAGAAACTTTCATACAATTGTCTCTTCTTCGAGGTCTTGGCCAAAAGGATACGTCTAAATGTAACACGATCCAACATCCACAACACCAGGTCAGTTTCGGCAACAGCAGTAGCGGCTCTTGGAGAGTTGTACATCAATGCCAATTCACCAAAACTTGAACCTGGACCAAATCTGTTAACGTTTTTGCCATTGACAAAGAATTGGACATATCCTGACTCAACAACGTAAAAGAAATCACCCTCATCACCTTGTCTAATGACTTCGGTACCAGCTGGATATTTGGCTTCTTCCAATGCACCTATCACAGTCTTGAAAGAATCTTCATCTAATGAACTAAACAAGAAATTTTGCACAACGGAATGACTCAATCTTGTCAATTGGTCTTGCGATTTTGGAATAACTGGTGGTTTCCAATCGTCTTTAATGTTTCTAGGGTTGAAAGTTTCAGCACTGACTGAAGTACGTCTATTAGCATTGAAGGCAGTTGGAATGTTATGGCTGTGATGGTGTCCGTTACCACTAGCTGAAGATGGTGTGGATGATTTTGCAGAATTAGCAGCTGGTGATGGTGCTGATTGACTTGGTAGAGCTTGTGTGTGGTGAGCAGCAGGTGTGACATGAGATGTTCTTCTACCGAAACTTGGAGCATCTGGAGCTGCTGAAGAGGCTGGACCACCAGCCATTGGATCAATCGTACTTGTTATGTTTGACTTGTTCTCTTCACCAACATGGAATCCTGATTTGAAAATGCCACCTTGTTTTGGAACGTGTTGTTCATGATCATTTGGTCCGACCAAATCTTTTGAATGTGGATCATCATTGCTAAATGAGTTTCTGAAAAGAGGTTGTTGTTTAGGCAATACTGCAGGTGGACCTCCCTGTTGAGAAGATCCTGAGCTGGAGGACTTTGGAGCAGTTGGAGAATCTTCTTCACTGATATTGCTCAATTTTCTGTTTGGGAATAGTGTAAACCCTGCAGCTCTAGCTTTTGGTTCTTGTAACCACAATTGCTTCCGTTGCTCTTCTAAACGGGCTTGAAAATAGTTGAAGCAGAACTGCAACACATCCTGTGGGTTCTTGCGTTGAAGCTCCTTGTTCAGTTCGTTCAGTTCGTTGGCGTACTCCATGCTGTTGTGCAACTCCTTCAAATCTGTTGGTAGTTTCTCAATTGATCTCGATAGCAAAATAGCGGTTTCACTGACTTGGCAATTGGATGAGTAGCAGCTTCTTTAAGGACTTTGCAATTGGCTCTCCGGTGTCTATTGGCTGATGTCCGTTGACTCTGAGATCCACCTTTTTGACGGTCTTTTTATCAGTGCAACTTGAAACGAATTCAGGGAGTTTGACAACCTTCGCGAAAAAATCCCCAGAGACCCACCCTCGGAACTGGTCCGTTTATAGTAAAATACGAGGGTAGAAAGTCACGTGAAATACGACAACAATAATAAGTAAAATCCCAAATTTGTCATTAAATTAAAATAAATATAGAAAAAAAGCATTAAGTAACCGACTCTTTATGGTGTGTGTATAAAAGTTATCCGAATCATCCTCATAATATGTAAAAAAACCCATCTATGGTACAGGAATAGTGTGTGTGAAAAAAAGCAGCAAGTAGTAGCAATGATTATAGTACAAGAAGATAAGAGAATTGGAATCATTGGATCAGTCCTTTTCTCTTGTCTCTATCAGGTGGTCTTTGGAAGGCACCTGGTTTTCTCAGCCCTTGGAAGGCTGGTGGTTTCTTTAGACCCAAGTTGAATTTAGGTCTTGTTAATTTGGCAGCATTAGATGTGACAGTAGATGTTGATGTTGACGAAGACGAGGATGAACCTGGTCTTGGTACCGGAGTTGGTGTTGAACTTTCCACTTTGACAACTGAAGGTTGCTTGGTATTTGACGTAGAGGTTGTAGCTGTAGTGCTGTCGGTAGGTTTTGGCTCTGAAGGGGTATTGGCAGTAGTAGCAATAGGTGTTGGGGATTTGGATGGAACAGCTGGAGTGCTATCTCTTGAAGAGTTTGTTGAAATGGTAGTTGGAGTGGCAGGTGTTGAAGCTGAAGAAGCAAGGTTAGTTTGCTTGATGACCTCTAATGACCTAGCAGGTGAAGGCTTTGGTTGATCAGGTTTGCCAAATGATGGGATCTTGATTGATTTTTGTTGTAGCAGTAAATTGGCAGCTGGTAGTCTACTTGATGGTTTGGAAGTTGGTTTGTAACTAGTTGGTGGTTTTGGAGTAGATTTGAAACCTGGTTTAACAACTTTGTCAACAATTGTAGGTCTCTTGACTGGTGAGACTGCTGGTTTAGGAGTTGGTCTCTCAATAACCTTTTCCACTGGCTTTTGAATAGGTTTCTCAACCGGCTTTTCTGCTGGCTTCTCAATGGAGTTCTCAATTGGCTTCTCAACTAGCTTCTCAACGGGTTTCTCAATTGGCTTCTCAACAACAGGCAATGCTGGCTTACTTGGAGCCACGACTTTTGGAACTTCACTAGCAACTTCAACTGGTTTAGGCTCAGTAACTTTTGGTGTCTCTTTAGGTTCAGCCACAATTGGTTCAGTGTTAACTTCACTTGAAGGTTTAGCAGCAGGCACTGGTGAAACCTCCTTCAGTTTAACATCATCATTCTTAGAACCTGAATCGCCAATAGGCTTCTCCACATCGACAACATCTTTCTTAGTAGCACCTACCACTTGAACTTCTTCGTCATCATCATCAAACTTAACATTCGTTGGAATCAAAGGGATGATAAATCTTGGTTTCTTGAACTCAAAATTAGACAATGCATCATTCTTTCTCTTTACCGGCACAACAGGCGATGGTTTCCCCTGTGGGACCAATGGTTTCACTAGAGGTTGTGGTAATGAAGATGATTGTTGTTGAGGTGGTTTGGCAATGTATGAAGACAATTCCAAGTCCGGTTCATCTGATGGTTCTTGAATGATTTGGATATGATTATTACGATGTTGATGGCTTGAGATTTGATCAGGTTGAGTTCTCGGAACGTCTGCTTGGAAAGTTTGCACTGTACCTTTAGGTAACCCAGCCATCTCTTCAACCTCGTCAGATGACATCCCTCTGTATGTAGATGTGGTGTAATTGGCATTATCACCAGCGGATGCGGCAGTGGATGTGTTATTAGCCACAATGTTGTTATTGATATTCTGCAAATTGTTGATATTCTCCAATAAGGCCTGTGACGAGGATTGAGAATCATTGGTGGCATTGTTGAAAGCAGTGTTAACCAATTGAGAAATGATCTGTGTTATGGAGTCTTGGTTCAATGTGGTGACATCCAATCTTGATAAAGTTTCATTAATCAACGTGGCAAGATCCTCCAAGTTGGCAGCTTTGATGATTCTTCTATTAGTTCTTTTTTCAAACTCTTGTTCGATCCATTCCTTCTTCTTTATCGAATCCTCAACACCAAACAATTTAACAGCTCTCTTCTTTAAACGGGCTCTCAAGTCATTATTTTGATTCTTCAACTTGTTAGCATCTCTCCATCTCTTCTTACGTTCCCTATTCTCAATCTTGACTCTTTCACGTTGTTGCTCTGGAGTTTCATGTTTCAACATTTGTAACTTGGCCTTCTTCATCGACTTCAAAGTAGGATCTTTATCCCTCTGACCAGTTCTGAAATGCTCAGGTTGAAAATCATGGGTATGTAATTCTTGATGATCCATATTGGCCATCGAAGGTGTTGAAGTTGAAGCTGGATTTGTCGCTGCTGCTGGTGTCCCGGTAGCTGCTGGTGTGGTTGATGCTGTTGAGCCTGCAGTGGCCTCATTCAATGTCAACATCCCAGAGCTAACAGCACTAGTAATGGCAGACGAGATCATTGTAGTCAAATTTGAAGGCAAGTTTGGTAACAAGCTACCAATGTTATTCAAGATTGCATTACCCTGGGTACCTGGTGCCACTGGTAATGTTGGGAATGGTGAAGATGCCTTGGAAGGTGTACTTTGTCCCGTGGAGACATTTGTAGATAATGTGTTATCACCACCAGTGTCACGAGTCATACTGTTTAAAGTGGAATCTTGTTTAGAATCACTTGTTGTCAGGAACTGTTTGGCCATTATCAATGCATTTTCAGCAGAATGAACACCCTGGTTCTTTTCCAAGTTTGAAGAGGAGGTTTGTTGTGACTGTTGTGATGTTGCTGGGGCCAACGGTGTAGATGATGGTGCAGAAGATACTTGTTGTTGCTGCTGCTGCTGTTGTTGTTGTTGTTGTTGATATGGTAGGTTGTGCAGAGTACTCTGAGAGGTCCCAACAGTTGAAACGGGGCCTTGAGGCAAGACAGGTTGAAGCGATTGCTGTGGTGCGACCTGTGTCTTGGTCACAACATTTGTACTCGTAGTATCACTGGTTTTACCAACAGCTTTAGCCTTAGGCTCCTCTTGTAACTTGGCGGTGTATTTCCCACTCGAGATCCCTGATCTACTTAATGCCAAAGTCTCTGCAATCGAGAGTGAAGTCTTTTTCTTTTGTTGTTCTGCCAGAGTGTTTTGTAAATCGATTGATTTATCCTTTGACAACAATAATAGTGGAGCCGCGTTCTTCACTGTGTTGATGATTGAGTTGGCAGGAGCAGGTTTTGGTTGTTTAGGGCCAATGGTATCTTTTGTAGATGTTGCAATTGGTTGTGTAGTGGACGTTGGTTTAGTCTGGTCCTGTGTTGGAGTTGGCGTTGTAGTCTGTTTCTGGAGTTGAGGAACCAATGATGAGATTAATCCAGGGATTGTATTGAATGGAGGAACCAACTGACTAGGTACCCCAGTATTTGGCAATGGTGTAGTCAATGGATTTAAACCAGCTGGAGTTGTTGAAGGAGCTGTAGTAGCTGGAGCTGGAGCTGTAGAAGCTGTAGCTGCTGTCGCAGTTGCCTTTGTCTCCTTTTTCTTCTTAGGCTGAGTCTTTCTAGGAGCCCTTGGTTTCTTCTCCTTTGGTGGTTTTTTCTCCTTCTTCGCAGCAGGTTTCTTCTTTTCCTTCACTGAACTAGCAACAGATTTCCCCTGTGTTATTAATTGATTCAAAATAGCTGAAGAATCTTCACCACCATTTAGGTTCATGTTTTGTAACAAGAGTGTTGGATTCTCCACTGCCAATGCCAAAGCATTTTGCATGATTTGATTCATATCAATTTCATCGTCGTCATCAGTGGTCTTGTTCTCCTGGGTGGTCGTTCCTCCTCCTGTTTGCTGATCATGCTTAGGTTCCGGTTCCACTTGGGCATCAATAACATTTTGAACCAATTGCTCCAAAGCGTCTCTGAAAGGGTCAATATCATCAGTGTATTGTGGGATCGGGGCAGGCGGTTGCTGTTGCTGTTGTAACAATTGTTGTTGTTGTAATAGTTGTAATTGTTGCAACTGTTGCAATTGAGCCATTTGCTGGTTATATTGGTTTTCAGATTCTGCAAAAGCGCTAAGGATCTGTTTTTGTAACTCTTGTTCATAGGCATCATCGTCATTTGCTTCGTCATTGTCCTGTTGAGCTTGTGGTTGTGGTTGTGCAGGGGCTGTCTGGGTAGGCACTGGTGGTCTATATTGGACAATAGCTGGTGGGGGACGAGGGAAACTTTGTTGGACAATTTGTGCAGCGGTAGGAGTTTGCGTCTTTGTAGTTGTGGTAGTGGATTTTGCAGTGGCCTTCTTTGGTGCTCGCTTTGTAGTTTTCTTCTCAGCTTTGGCTTTAGGGGCTGGTTTTGGTTTTGCTGATGGGGCTGTAGGGGCTGGTGGTTGTACTGGAGCTGGAATTGGAATTGAAACTGAAACAGGTGCTGGAACTGGAACTGGTACTTGCACTGGAGCTGGAGCTGGAACTGGTATTTGAACTGGTTGTGGTATCGATACCACACTTGGCTTCTCAACAGGGTTATCCACCTTCTGCTGTTCTTGTTCCTTTTCCTGTTCTTTTTCCTGTGCTGTACTGGCTTCACTTGCATCAAAAGCCTCCATAATTGATTTTTGCAATTCCAGTTCGAAATCATCAGTAGTGACGTCGTTTGATTGATCATGTGGTTCTGCTGTGATATGTTCTGGCTTCTGTGTAGTATCCTGAGAAGTCTCCTTCTCTGTGAACGCATCCATGATCTGATTATGCAAATCTTGTTCAAACGCATTATCAAAAGTTGTAGTTGATTCTTCCTGCTGTTGTAGATGTTGTTCATTAGATTCAGTCGTTGTAGTTGGCTCTTCGCCTAATGCATCCATAATCTGTTTCTGCAACTCTGATTCATAATCTATAGTGGTATTATCATTATTCTGTTCAACAGCTTGTTCGAAATGCGAGTCATCATTGATGTTTAATTGTTGCCGTATTTGATCATTGATGTGACTTTCCAGGAACGCGTCGTCCTGGGACTTGTCTTCTACTAGTTGTTCTTGTTGTTGATGTTGTTCATACTCTGTTTGATGTTGGTTCAACTGTTCTTGCAATTGTCTTTCAACCTCTTTAGCAAAATCATCATCGTCATCAGCAGCATCACCATGAGTAGTCTGATCAGCTACCGCCGTGGTACCCACGGCGCTTTGCTCTTGCTGTTGCTGATTCAATTGCTCTTCCAATTGTCTCTGTATCTCAGCTTCCAAGTCATCAGCATAGTCATCTTGATCATTGTTATTGTTATTGTTTTGATACGCGTCATTGTTATTGTTTTGAATAGATTCAGTAGCAACATTCACCTCAACACCGACATCCACACCATTGAGCTGTTCTTCAGTGAATCCCTCCATGGCCTGCTGTACCACTAGGGCCAGGTCCATGTCGTGGTCCTCCTCCTGATGAGACATGATCTATGTCTGGGGTATAGGTATAGATCCCGTGGATAGGATTGTTTATTCTAAACAGGAGCCAATGGCTCTATGTTTAATGCCTTGTAATTGTATTACTGGTGTATGATCTTGTTGCCTTGGTATACCTTAATGCCCTTGTTGATGTATACCAAATGTGTCAATGCACGATAAGCACCTAGCCGTTGTCTTTGTTCTGGGGTCTCTTGCCTCTCTTCTGAATGTGTTGATGTTTACCTTTTCATCTTTTGAGACTGTTTAGTGACTGTGAAAATTTGTTAAAACTATATGGTTCCGGGGGTGACATTTGGTCGGAATACCACAGTGCAAATCCCATTTCTGCAGGCAGCTTTCCATAGTTAACAGAGGCTTAACTTCTGTTATGAATCCCATTTTGGGAGGCAGTCTGTGCTCATATTTACACACACAAATATGTCTTAACTATGGGAATCCCATAGTAAATCTCAGCACCACAGAAGCCCTAACAAAGTTGCCACTCAGAAAAAAACAAATTACACACAGTGAGTGAAAAACAAAATTACGTCGACGTTGGAAGTCTCGCTTAGTCTCGCTTAGTCTCAAGTTGTGACAGGTTTAGTCTCTGTAGTCCCATAATAGTGGTCTTTGGTGATGGTCTAGGTCAGGTACACTACATATAACGTAACACTCTAATACTATGAAAATAATATAAATGAATACAAGAGACACTATCAAACTTACAGAGGTAGTATTAAATGCATCAGTATATACTGTGACATGTTTTCTAAGTAATCCAAGAGGTTTCAAAATTGTGAATTTTATAGTGATAGAAATTAAAGAGTACCTCGTAAAGTTAATATTTTCTTTAAATCTTTCAAGGATCATTAAATGTCCAAATCTTAAATTTCCTTCTTTTCCACTAAAAATAGTAGTACATAGTTAGTTCACCCTGAATAACCTATAAACCCATATTTTAATAATAAACACCACCATAATATCATAATAAATTAAATTCAATTAATTAATTACCTAATCCCTTACATAATACACTTTCAACCTAATTCCGACGATATCCGAACCGGCTGTAAAGTTATCTGTAAATTTTTTTAGATAAGCTGACAGCTGATGATGTAAAACATCACGGCGATAATTAAATGATTAGATACTTATCAACCAGAATTCCACTAGAATATATATAAAGAAAGGCTGTGCTGCTGCATTGACAGGTCACTGACACTTGAATATTCAATATTGACTACAACTAGTGAAGGAAACAATGACACTACCTTCCTACAGAACAAGAATCATCCAGATAACATGTGCCATTATCTGGTGTTTATTCGCTGCTGGTCCCATCTTTGGGTTTGCAGCTTTGAAACCGATCTTGATTGACCAGAAGATCTATCATGAGCTGTGTGATGTTGATACACAAATCAAGGGACCATTAAGCTGCGTCGAACAAGACTTGAAATTGAACAAGATGTTTACCATTGGTGCTATGGTGACAAATGTTACTGCTTTGATCGTGGGTCACATTTTGGATAACTATGGGCCTAGAGTGTGTGGATTCATCGGCTCTGCATTGTTGGCATGGGGGTCCCTCAGCTTGTCTGGTTCTTTGAGTTTCATTCCATTTGTGGACCCTTATTTAACAGGTTATGTCTTTTTAGCACTTGGAGGGCCATTTGTGTTTATCTCTTCGTTCCAATTGGCAAACAGTTTCCCTAAATTCAGTGGGATGATCCTTGCCCTTTTAACTGGTGCTTTTGATACTTCGAGTGCGGTCTTCTTAATCTATAGACTGATTTACCAAAATATGGCTAAAGTGTCATTACACTCCTTCTTCATCACTTACTTGATCATCCCACTATTTGTCTTTGTTTGTCAATTATTCATCATGCCAAGGGACTCATACAAGACTTTAGGTACAGTGACTAAATTAGGTATTGAAGGTTTGGACGAGAATGGGAACTTGTTGGAAGGTGATGATGGGGCAAACATTATCGCTGTCGCTGATGCCGACGAGAGAACCTCTTTATTGTCTGCAGACAACGGATTACAACCACATAGATCAAGAACAAGCATCACTAACGATGGACAACGTCGTAAATCCATCTATGAAGAAATCGTCGAGAATGAAATATATGCCAAATCGGGCAATATCTTTGGTGTTTTGGATGGGAAATCCATTCCAACTCAATTGAAGAGTCCTTTCTTCATCCTAATGTGTTGCTTCACCACAATCCAAATGATTAGAATTAATTATTTCGTCGCTACTGTGAGAGCTCAGGAGACATACCTATTAGGTGACGCCCTTGCGCTAAGAGTCAACAATATCTTTGATGTCGCATTACCATTGGGTGGTGTCATTGCTATCCCATTCATTGGGCTGATTTTGGATAATGTCAAGACTGTCAATGTCTTGATGATCCTATTAGGTGTTTCATTGGTTATTGGTCTTTGTGGGATCGTCCACAGTTTTGCCCTAAACCTACTAGGTATTTTCTTATTAGTGGTCTACAGACCTTTCTATTATACTGCAGTGAGTGATTATAGTGCTAAAGTGTTTGGGTTCACCACTTTTGGGACAGTCTATGGGTTAATGATGTGTATCAGTGGTGTGATCAACTATTTCCAAACTTATTTGGATTATGTCACTCAGCATTATCAACATAGTAACCCGATCCCAGTTAATATCTTGTTGATGACATTGACATTGGTATTTGGATCAAGTTTGATTGTCTACATCTTATCTCAACAAAAGACTTTA